>RJWT010011479.1:0-23302 GCA_004365215.1 Cuniculus paca
AAAGACAAGCCTCTCTTTGAGTAGAAACAGCCCTGTCTCAGGTAAAGGGAAAGGGATAGAAACTGCCTTACAGGAAAATGGCTGCAATGGCAACAAAAATGACCCCTGGCAGAGCACAGACAGACAGAAGAGGAGTGACGCAAGATACACAATCTAATCCTGGGCAGATTTACTGTACAGTCTAAGAATGGCTCCCGGTTCTTCATGCAACCTGGCACCTTAATAGGTATCAGACATTCTTTAAATTCTCATTTACAGGTGAGAATTGAGGTTTAACGAGAATAGTTGAGTTTTTGTGAACATGAGCTCTGCTTTGAGGTTAAAACAGGCCAAACTCAAATCCATCCCTGGCATTTCTCATCCTATGTTCCTTTTTGTGCATTCTCAGCTTCTTTCAGTGGTAAATAACATAAAAACTACTGGATGTTTACAAAGACTGCATAAAGTAATGCATGGTATATGATTGATATACCTCTCTGCTGTTTAATATTACTAGCTGTTTCTGTTGTATTGCATTGTATTGTTTTGTATTGTACTGTACTGGGTTGTATTGTATTGTACTGTACTGTACTGCACTACACTGTACTGTACTGTATTGCATTCTACTGTCACATGGTGTCATGGGGCTGGGAGAAAATTTGAAATTTGTAAACTTCAAAGAGCTGGAAACAAAAATGTTGGGAAGAAATGTACCAAAATCAAGAACTGAGACAAAAGCAACAAAATTGAAAGACTGTGGTGAATCAAAAGCAACTTGACTACCGAAGTATAGAGAGAAAAAAAAGAAAGAATTAAAGAAAGAGAGGCCATTTCTGGATGCTAAAATGAGTTACGTTGTCATTGGCAGAGATGGGGCCCCTAGGAGAATAACCTGGGGTGTAAAATGTCCAGCTTTGTGAGAAACATAAAAGGGCTAGAATAAAGGAGGAGAAAGTAGATGTGGAGTAACTGAAAAGACACACACACACACAAACACACACACACAGAGCATTCATGCAGACCACTAGTTCGAAAAGTACAATCACTTATAGATGGGCACATCTATCAATGGGCTTAGCACAGATGCTTATACGTTCACAAAATACAAGAGTCTAAAAAATAGTCCCATGAAGAATGGATGCTAGCAACAGCTCTGCAGCAGTTTGGGCATTTTCAGGGAAGAGTAAATTATCATTTTTTATTTTAAAAACCAAAAAATAATAATAATAATAAGATACAGAATTTAAAATAAAATAACAGGAAATTATGACTAGTCAATAAATTGCATATTGTTATCTTAAAAGTAGTTGTTCCGATTACAAGATTTAGGCATAAAAAATGATCAAACCATCAAACAATGAAAACACAAACTGTTCTTTTTGATGAACTGAGTTAGTATTATAGTTATCTGCACATATATATATATATATATATATATATATATGTATATATAAAATCTTTTCCCTTCTTTTCTCCTTTCCTGTATCCCAGTTGTTCTTTCCTTTTGAGAACTTTCTTTCTTTCATTTTCACAATATCTATTGTAAATTTTGAATCTTATTTACTCTTTCAGTTTGGTTTTGTGTTTTCTTTTTCTTTTTTTTTGGTTCTTTTTTCTTTTTTTTTTCCACCAGGGAGAGTATACAATATTTATACATGTGAATCTGATTTATTTCACTTATGAGTATGGTCTCAAGTTGCATCCATTTACCTATAAAAGCCTCAAGTTTATCTTTCTTTATAACTGAGTAATACTGTAATGTATAAAAATACATCTTTTTTATCCATTCCATGGTTGATGACCACTTGGGTTGTTTCCAAAATTTAGCTATTACAAATTGTGCTTCTATAAACATGGGTGCAAATATATCACTGTGGCATGTTTTCAGTTCTTCTTGGAAAATACCCAGCAGAGGAATAGCTGGATTGAATGGAACCACCAATTCTAGTTTTTTGAGGAATTTCCACATGGATTTCCACAGTGCTTGTACCAGTCTACACTCCCACCAAAAGAGAAAAAGGGTTCCTTTTTCCTCACAGCCCCACCAACATTTGTCATTGGTTGATTTCTTGATGAGAGCCATTCTTTTTGAAGTGAGATGGAATCTCAGTGTTGTTTTAACATGCATTTCTCTAATGACCAATGGTGTTGAACATTTCTTCATTTATTTATTTGTCATTTGTTTTTGTGGAAAAGAAAATAATTAAATGGCAGGAAGCTTTCTCTAAGAGAAAGTACTACGAATGCTGTTCTAGCACCACTTGATACTTTCAAGTTATTCTATTTTCAGTGGAATTATACATAATACATTTTGAATGAAGAAGACATCCTGATTTTCAAAGGGAGTGCCTACCTGGTTTCACAATGTTTAATGTAAGCCCAGTTTCTTGGAGAAAAAAAGTCACTAATAATTATTTTATCCATGTAATGATGACTGGCAGAAAACCATGAATGAATGTAAATATCGGCTTTTTTTTTTTTTTTGAGGGGAGGCACCGGGAATCAAACTTATGACCTTGTGCTTGCCAGGCAGGCACTTACACCACTGAGCTAAATCTCTGGCCCTAATATCAGCATTATTAACAGTTCTTTTGATTGTTATGTTACTCTCATTTTTATAAAGAACTTATTTCAAGTAATTTACCAAATTCAATATCTTATTTCAATATGTGAAGTCCAATTCATTTCTATAACTATCTCTTTTTTTCGTTCTGCTTTTGGCACTTATTTGGCACAATATATCCCAAATGCAAGACACTTTTGGATTTTGGGGAAAACAGGTTCCTCTCTTTTCTTTCTTTTTCTCTCATGAAGAGAACTGTATGTTTATAGCATTGCAACAGATAATTTCCTCAGATAAAATGTATAGAACAAATACCTAGAATTGGCAATGCTGATGCTATCTTCTGAAAGCCAAGAAAAAATTATTATAAAACTCGTTTGAAGTATTTTTTAAATTTCCCTTTCTCCCTACCCTCCTTTGTAAATATACCTATCAAATTCTAAAGAAACAAAAATGGAGGACATCTAAAGAAAAATTTCTGTGCTTAGAAAAATAACTCAATTGCTTTTAAGCCTTGCAGTTCTTGAGTATCTATTTGACTATAAACTAGGATTATTTGCACCCTTGCCAAGTTACTTCTAATCCAATAAAATTTTTCAATTAACATTAATTTTTACTCTACAGCTATGCAATGGAAGGGTTAATCAAAACATTCCGAAAGAAATATCCGTCTGTTAAATCGTTAAATAATTTTGGGAACAAGCATTTGTCATATTTCTGGCAAGCTTACTAATGATTGGCTTGTTATGTATTAGGCTGTTTTGAAGATAATAGCAAACTAAAAACCTTTCCTCCATGTACAAATTAATTGCATTCATACGCAATTCACATCATTATGACTCACTTTGCATGCTGATGCTTTCAGAAGTTAAAATACAGCCAATGTACCGGCTCCTTTAATGCATTCACAGCTTCCATTACCTATTCGCCAATGCTGGAACCTGTAGCCACCAGCTGCCGCGGAAGTACAGTAATTTAGCAGAAAGACAAAGGTTACGTTATAGATTTTATGATTGCCTGAAAGTTTTAGTAGAATTACTTTTTTTTAATTAAAAATTCTTGTTTTTAAAAAATCCTGTTTAAAAACAAAGTCTGGACGCTTTGTTGTATACTGTTCTGTTTTTCAAGGGACATTTCCAGTTCTTCCCAAACGTTGATTTTTTTATTGAATTCTGAGGCTGGAAACATTGGGTTTTAGACAATATGTACACTGTGTTGTCATGTCCAAATATAAAAGTGTGTGTAGAATTACAAGATGTCAACATTTATTTATAAAAAATTTTAGAACTGGAGTATAAAATCTAGAACTTCTGAATTTTTGCAGTAATTACTCATCCTTACTTCATAGGTAAAAATAAAATATAATATACAACATATATTAATGTATATACTGGCCTAAAGGATTTCTACAAAACATGTTTGCATTTAGATTTGACTTTTCTGTCTCTAATAAAATAGTAACATATTAAATCAAGAAACAAAGGCCTAAATAATTTTCAAGTCTTTAAACTCAGATTAAATTTAGGAGAAAAGTTATAAACTCTTTCCTTTGGGTTTTCAAATATCTCTTTCTCTGTGCATTTTATAATTAGAAGCAAATTGTATAACTCTCTCTTGCAGTATGTTTCTTTAGATAGGGATCAAGTTAGTAGCAATATAAATTTAAAGGATATTATTTACTTTTGGACAAACTTTAGTGGGGAAGTTTTAAATGCGTACACGTGATCACAAAATAAGGATTTTGTGTTCATGAACATTTGTACAAGTATATTCATCTGGATTGAAGGTTTGCTTATCTACTAATTAGAGTTTGTCAAGCAAAATTGGAAATAGTACAGACTCAGACACAAAATAAAAATTTTCCTTGGGTTGAAAGTGTAACTCTTACCTACTAGGTGCAAGTCTCTGAGTTTCCATCCCTAACACAGCAAAAGGAATAAAAAAAATCTTGTCCTAAATGCACTTTGTCACTCAACACTTGAAACCATCCAGAAGAAATAGGTTCTCTTTACTTTTCTACCTCTGACAGATGTCAACTTAAATTAGGCATGTTTATTCTCATGAAGGAAAGTCCCAGCTAGGGTCAGTTCAATGAAAAATTGTCCTTAATTAACTCTTACTTTTTTTTTTCTCAAAAACTATCCTGAAGTCCAGTCATCATCTCAGTCTTTGATATGTAGGTATTAATACTTTGCTCTGAGTTAGAGTTATATCATGGCTTCACTACTAAACAGACAAACCTATTATTCCCACCCTCAGTACTTACCAACTTTAAAAATGCAAGTTAATTTCCCTAAACTTGGTTAATTAATTTCCCTAAACTTGGTTAGTTAATTTCCCTAAACTTGGTTTCCATTTCAGTTTTATAAATTCTTACAGGGTAAAATGCTGAAAATCTTATCCATAATTAGGGCTTTAACGTGACCAATAATGGTTTTTAGGGCACCCGAGTGCTTACAACAGATTTGATCTTGGACTTTAATTCTTATTTTAGTATGGGGTTAAGCTATTATGTCTTCTAAATGTGTCTCAGCGAGTGAGCTCATCCATATCTTCTAGGGAAAGGCAGTGTTCTCTTTGGATTGAGAGCTATCAGTGGCTAACACCAAGTATAGTTGAATAAGATAACACTGTTGATATAGTTGGTCAGCTTTGCCTTGGGGCCTTTACGTCCTTTCCAGTAGATAGGATGAACCATGCAACTATACACTGGAAGGTGATTTCACACTGTATCCTTTCCTGAAGTCTGTGGACATATGGTTGAAGAAACAGTGTAGACTTCACTAAAGATACCATATTTAGACATGGTGACATATTTTTGGCTGTCATTTTGGGGTCTAATTTAACCCATCATTTGGTTACCCTTGCCACAAAACTCCAATTAGATGAAGTTTTCAATGATTATCAATAAATTCCTGTTACAAAAACAGAACAAGTGTGGCTACTTGTTTTTGACCAAGTGTGTGACTTAATCAGTTATCAGAATTTCGGTCCCAGCATGCTCTATAGAGGTAGCAGGGAAGTGCAGAGAACAGGGAATCCTGGTGCTGATCTACCCACATCTCCATTTTTATGCAAGAGACACCTGCCCCAGAATTATCGTGTAAAATAAATGGTACATTAGGTACATTAATATACTATGTAATGTAGCATTTTTTTCTTTTTTTCTAAATATATTTGTTGGTAAATGAATGTACCTTGAGTCCATATTCTTAAGTAAAATAAGTTGGACACACATGTGTAAATATCACATTGTTTCTCTGGTGTGAGAAACCAAAAGTGAAAATAAGGACCAAAATGTATACTAGATATTGTGAAACAGGATGGAAATGTTCAAATGGGGAAGAGGAACTAGGGAGAGGGGAGAGGGAAAGAAAGGAAGGGGAAATGAAAAAACAAGAAGAAAAGGAAAAGTGGACATAACTTTCTTTTCTTGTCCTTTATAGTCCAACCAGTAAAACATCATGTTCCAAATCTGTAACTTCTGTCTTGCTTTGTACCATAGCATAGCAAAATCCACTAGCATGAATTCGGTTAGGTTGCTGAAGATCTGAAAAACTTTGCACTTGAGGATTAAGACATAGTCAGTAAAAGAGCGCTCTAATTTTTAAAGCTCATTCCTGGACACTAACTTCTTTAACTATAGAAGAATGCTTATTCCAAAAGAAAAATTTCAGAAATTATTTCAAGCTACATGTTTCCATTTTTTGCTTGCAGAGGCTTACCTCAGCACCTCTCCTATGAAAGCATGCCGTAGAGTGGCACCCAGTTTAGTTGCTCCTGTAAGACTTCACATTTAAAAAAGAGCATCCTTAGTAAAATCTCGAAGTATGTGAAAGCATACCTAGTGTTGTCAAAGTTATCTTAAATCTGTAAAAGTCTTCAAAAAATCTTATCTCTGTGGTTAGACTTTTTTATTTAATGACATATATAGAAAGAGTTGGCATAGTTGGCCTTTCATATTTGCAATTTCTGCATCCATGGATTCAACCACTGCACACTGGCAGTTTGAAAATGTGTGAAAAAGTTGCATCTGTACTAAATTTGTACAGATGTTTTTTTTCTTGTCATTATGTTGTTACTAATAAAGAATAACAACTATTTGCATAGTGTTTTCATTGCATTTAGTTGTATGGTAACTTGCATGCTTTTAAAGTAAAAGGTAAAATAGGCAAAGAATGTAAGCAAATACTAAGCTATTTTATAGATGTGATTTGAGAATCCATGGCTGTTGGTATCTGTAGGAATGCTGAAACTAATTCCCTGAAGGTACTAAGGGACAAACCACTGTATATATCTGTGTATGTATATAAGTGCTTATATGTTTATTCATAAGTTGTTTATACATGTATATTTCTATATACATATATTTGCATATATACTACAGATGTAGTATACATGGATTGAATATATGAATATAAGTACACATTCATATGTGTATATGTAGATATATGTACATTACATAGAAGCATATATACAAATGTACATATAATATATCCATGTGTGTATACAATAGTGCATATAAGGAAGACACTGTATGTGTTAGTTCACATGTTTATGAATATCTCTTACCATAGTTATAGATGCGGATATAACCTCGTAATCTTAACAGCATTTCCGAAGCTCTTGAAGGAATATTTCTCTAAAGTGAGCAATTCTTCCACCTGGGGAACTTTTTGCAGTGTAGGTAAGTACATCACAGTGGAGCGGGGGATTACTCAAGCCAGTAAGTCGGTAAAACCTGTTTCAATGTGTAAGGAGCTCATCAAAACAAAAATTTGTCTGGTTCCAAATGTTTGTCATATTCCTATTAAGAAACCCTGCTTTTCGCCATTCCTTTTAAAATACTAGCCATGGTGAAATGCGCTTCTGTGTTCCCTGGTTACTCACAGTTAGACATGTACAACAGTTCATGTAAGGTTGCAGACTGTACTCTGCCTACAGAAAAGAATCGCTTGTATCAACCCAAGTAACTTTTCACAACTATTAGTCAGGGCAACATCACCCAGGAAGGACAGCTGTTATTTATCTGGCATCAGGCACCAATCTGTTTTGCAAGGAAAGAGGACTACAATGGTTTTTGTTCATCTACAACTGAAGAAACCACCTCAAGGATCCACATTAATCATCAGGAAGGTACAATTGTGCTACTCTCTGCTTCATGCATTATACTACCTTAATTATGACTCCTTTTTTGACAATAAGGAGCAAATTATTATGTGAGTTCAACTGAGAACGTAGCTGTACCTCCTTCTAGTGAGGCTTTAACAATTACTTGATTGAAGATCTGAGCTGTAGGTAGCTGTAATTTTGCAGACTTGTTATATTATTTCTGGCATACTTAAGTGTTGACTCATTTTGTACTGTCTGAAAGCTGAAAAGAAATCTTTGGGGAGAAGCTAAAAATATCTTTGAGCTTTCCTTCTATTGCTCCAATTTTATGTTTCTGATGTATGCTTAAAATCATATTCTGTGCACACAAGGAATCTCAAAATGTTTGACAAAGAGAAAAACTTTTTCTCCCTAGGTACTCTCAGATTTTGTGACATTAGATAATATACACAAGTAGGTTTCATACTCAATCATTTCTCAAATCTAATTTGAGTGCTGAATGGGATTTAATTTACAGGATGATACAATTTCTCACACCAGAAAGCATAGTAACTCTTTTCTTCTGAGGTTAATGGTGATCTAACCTAAAGCCTTAAAAACAATTATGAAGAATGTGCTTCAGGTGACAAAATCATTTTGACAATCCCAGACCGCTGATAGCTTTTTCATTATATCTCTTTCCATCATAGTAGACTGTACGCGTTTTGCTAAACAGTTTAAAGACATACAGTTGTTCTTGAAATTAATTTCCATTGTGATCAATACTTTTAACCTACTGATACCTCAGGTACTTGAAAGTTCATAGTCCATTTGAACATTCTGAAATAAAATTAAGATCTAGGTTATTGTTTTCCTCAGTTCATGAAATATAAGTGTCAAGAAACACATTTATTGGTTCACTTATGTTGTTTATTCACTTGATACTTTGGACACTCAAAATTATTTTAAAATTTCAGGTATATTTTGCTCTAGTTGAGAGATTACCAGGGGAAGGTCCTAATTCACAGAAAAGTAAATGGTCTAAATTTAGCAAATTAAGGAGTATTGGGGTAACTTTAAAAACACAGAAATAGATTTAATGGCAAAGTAACTTTTTCTGATAATTTTCTGTGTTTCTTCTGAAATACCTACTTTGCTGAGTTATTCCATATGTAATCTATATGATTTGCACTTATACAGTTATGCTTGCATATAATGTTCATTTGTATATCTATAAAAAAATGGGCAAAATGTAAAAAAATGCCCCAAATACTCATTATCATTTATTTTTAAGGCTGAATTGATCAAATTTATAAATGGTTATTTTTCTTCAAATTGAGTAATGCATCATTATTTATTTTGGCATGTATTTAGTTTTAAAGTTTTAATCTTTTATAAAGTTAGTATAATTCACGCAATGTTAAACATCCATACGGAAACTAAAATTTCGGTCACATATGCAGGTGTTTTACTGTATTAAAGCAAACCATTTTTTACTTTGGGTTCTCATTTTGTCAAGAACATTGTATTTTGCTTCTCATAAAATCTATTACTAGAAACCAATTCTCCATTGAGGGCCAAGTTATAAACTAATAGGTCAGATACGTATTGTTTTGACTTTTACATATAAATTGAATTATCTATTCTGTGCCACCCATGATAATGACAATCTCATTATTTAAAGCTTAGGAGGCTTTATAAATTTTGCTTGTTTCAGCATCATCATTTAACAAAAAAGAAAGTGGTCACAGCAAAGCATAAAGTGGCATGTTCAAGATCACACAGTCAATTAAGAAAGACACTTAGTAAAGTCTGGTTATATGATTGTTTAGTATTCTATCACATGCCTCATTTTAACAACACTATTAATTATTTACATTTGTTGAATGATTCATGGAATTTACACTTTAGAGACTTAATAGCTAAAGTAAATTTTTCAGTATTATTTACGGGTAGGTAGAAAGAGGAGAGTTTCTAAAAATATTAAATCCAACAGTTTATACAGTATATAAAAATCAGTGTAACGTTTAATCTGTTGGGTTTTAAACTTCTCTAGGCTTTAACTCCTCATCTGTAAAATGGGGGTAACTTTAAGAAGGATTATATAGTATGTATCCACCTACCAGATAATTTACCACTTTCATATAGAGAGAAGAATTACAAATTGTAGAGAAGTTGGAAAAAATTAAGTAAGATTTAAATGAAAAGAAACAGAATGAATACATGAATCTTATGGAACTTTTACCAGGCACCTGCTAGGTGCCCTTGAGAGTACTTGTGCTGATGCTAAGAAATCTAAGGTTTTGAGAATTGAGTAACTATTAAAATTTTATAAGCAAAAAGAGAGCTATGAGAAACAGTGTAGGAAGGCAGTTACAGTGAATGATACATAATATAGAAAATATGTCACTTGATGATAGATGAAAAGTGTGATTTAATTTTGCAATACATTAGCTCAGGATAGAGTTACAATTAAAATATACTGATTAACATAGCACTTAGCATACCCACAAACATTAGCAGAACCCACTATGGACATGCAAAATTATTTTTCACAGTATACAAAAAGACATACTTAGCGAAGAAACAGTTGTATTTTTGGAGATAAATGAAAAGACATACTTAGCGAAGAAACAGTTGTATTTTTGAAGATAAATGATCAATAAAAACTACTGACTAGCTGTTCAAGAAGAAATCATCTCAAAACATATTTTTTGCAAATGTGTTATAGTAGTAATATTAATTGAAGAAAACAGAATGACAAATGTTTGTGTTTTTGAAGGCTTCGATCTGGGATTATAATTAATATCCATTTAGCAGCATGCTTTAGAAATGAACTACTGCATTATGAATCATGACATTATGACTATGCATGTTTGAAAATACGTATTTTAGAGTCAATGTTGTAAAAGTGATAGTCGAAACTCAGAATGAATACTGCACTGAGAAAAGAGGGATGTCAAGCTAAGAAACTGTTGTCAGAAACTGTAAATGCCCAATTTTATGTGAAAAGAAAGAAGGGGAAACAAAAAAGGAGCTGTCACAAAGCAGTAAAACCAGGTGAGAGCTATGTCACCAAAATCTGTTAAAGAAATGCATGTTTGACTGTCAGATATTTGAAGCACATACAATACAATAGGACCCGACAGTTCCTGGACGAGGCTTATGGTTATCCTAAGAGTAACAGAGAGATGAGGGCAGAAAGTAAGAACTGTGGAGAAGGCAGGCAGAGAAAAGTAGCAAGGAGCAGACCAGGACCCCCCAAATCTACCTCAGATCATTAATTTATCTGAGAGAAACATTTCCTTGATTCAAGACAAAATCTGGAAAACAAACATAAAGTTCCATAAAAAGAAATTAAAAGATTTTATGAATATTTATCTCCCACTCAAGTGGTAATAAATCCCTTTCCAAATAGAATTAGGGTAATGTAAATTGAATTATATTTCCTTAGTTTATTTTCAGAAAGTTTACGTTGACCTTAAATTTTCTTTTATAAATAGTATTGGTCAACATAATTCAAAGTTATATATTCACAGGAATGAAAGGCTATGCTTAAGAATAATTGTGGATATAAGTAGAAAACAGTAAAAGAATGTTTATAAAGGGTAGTTTGTTACTCTTAAGTTTTCATAAAGTAGAATATAATACTACCTGAAAATATTGAGTATTCAATAGGAAAGTTAGTTAATACGTTTAAGCAGGTAAAAAGGAGAGATGTATAGACAAAACATAGAAATACCACCCTGAGAAAAATTAGCACTTAGTCCTCTGAGGCAGGAAACTGATGGAATTTATGCCACAATTTAGTGGATGTCTTGTCTTTCCACCAGGAAATTTGTGTTTACTTACTGTTCAGGTAGAAATATGATAACAGAGACTATATTTTGTGTACCATGTATACCAGAGAAAAATGGACCTTTGGGTATAAATGTATTAATCTTAGTAATATATAATTTTGATACTTAAAGATATATTGAATGATAAACCATTCATTCCTAGTAGCATAGGTTGTTTTCCACATTTAAACTGATTTTAAGTTTAGTAATTTCTAGCAATGTTTATACTGTTCAATCTTTCAAGCCCATGTCTTGTAAGCAGCTTGGCACATGGTAGGTGCTTAGTAAATACTGTGTTGAATTATAAAAAAAAAATTGTAAATTGTTTGATGCAAAGCAACAGTTTTAGAATTTTGCTCATGTATTTACTTACCCATGCTTGCAATTTTCTTCATGATTTTTTAATCATCCTATTGTACCTTCAAAGCAAGAACACATGATAGCAATCTGAACTCTCCATTATTTATTTGCAGTTGATATTAAGTCCTAAACATAACACTTTCTCTCTTTGGTGTGAAAAAGTTAACCCCCTTTATGTGGCTAGCATGCATTATCAGCCAGTATTTATGTGTTTCACAACAAATAGTTTGTCACTTTCTCTGATTAAGTGAGCCTAAAATAACATTATTGTCATCATCCTTCTTAAGTTGTGGTTGATATTTAAATCATGCTGTCTCTTTTTACTGGAATGGCCATATCATTTTCTAAGTAAATATCTCCCTTCATGTGGAAATGAATAATCAAAAGTCAGACATAATAGAAGGCAGACACTCTAGGTCTAAACTTTGCAAACAAAGATGGAAGTTGAACAGCAGTCAATTTAATTAGAACAACTCCCTTTCCAGAATATAGCTACTTAAAATGATAAAAAAAATTTATTGTTGTAGCTTTTCCATAGTTCTTTTCTGTAGTTTTTTTTTTTTACAGCTTTTACCACTCATATACTTTTATCCTTTGTTTGTTTCTTCAAGAATAAAATACAACCCGAATTTAAGATAACTCTTTGGTTTGGTCGAATTTTACTTAATTTCAGTTTTAAAAGGTGCACAATTTAGACAAAAATACTTTTCTAGTCACAGCATCTGCAGAAATCAGATTTCTTTGCACCAAAAAGTTGTGTCCATGTTCATACAGATTAAGTGAAATACAGAATTGAATAACTCCTGAATTCATATTTATATCTAATGAAATTCTAAGCCTTACTCAATGTTTTTCATCATAAACCAGATCTGAATATTTCACTGCGAAGATAAATGTCTAAATTCTCCACTTCCCATCACTCTCTGAATAGATATGTCTTACACATGTGTACTGATTGTAAAGATCTGAAATTTAATTAAAAGGCACAGTAAAATTGAAATTAAGTTACAATTTCAGATTACATATTCCTGGGACTGCTACAGCCCTCATACCAGGCTTTTAGCTGTTTCATAGAAACACTTTATTAAAAAAGCATTAAAGTGAGATTAATTTAAGTTTAAATTGTCACTTACAAAACTCTTCCAACTAGCCTAAAGCAAAATTACATCTTATTCAAAATTAGAGTAAAAGATTTTAGCCCTTTCAAATCTTTTAACTGGCACTAAACCTCATTTCATTTTTAATTTCCGCAATCCACAGAGAAATTAACAATACTGTACAGACTATATGTTAGTCTAAATTATTGAAGAAGACTGCAAGTGTATGAGTCTGTGTAAAGACATGTGTTGGCTAGTTCAATATTTTGGTGGTGGTTAGAAAATGAGACATGTTTCCCAATTATGGAAGATGGACTTGCAGTGATCCGTGACTCCTTTTCCTTCACATTACACAGCCAGTATCAAAACTGTGCATTGGCCTTATCCTCAAATTTTTATCTAGAAACAGTGTGCATCACCCTTACTCAGACATAGTCTATGTTGTCATTTTCTGATTATCATAGACGCCCAGTGAACTCTCATTTCCTTCCCTTCCATAAACAGTCTACTCTCAGCAGTGCATCTAGAGCAGTGCTTCATAAACCTGGTCAGGTCTTGGTGCTCTTCTGCTCAAGCTCTGTCATAGCTTTTAGCTTATTAGAGAAAGCAAAAACAAAAACATAAAACAAAACGATTCTTAAGTTTGCCAACCAAGTCCTCTAATACCTGACCCAGGACGGTTCCTTGACTTCAATCTGTGCCTCTTATCACTGACTTCAGTCCCAAACTGGAACCTCAGGACCTTTTCCTCACCACTTCCTACATTTGAACATGCCTCTCTGATGGCTATCGCTCTTCAGATTCTTCCTCTAAAATCCCTGGTTCACAGAACTCCTTAACTCCTGACAATGTTCAGTGAATAACTCAGCTAATTAGAATTTATTTGCAGCCTGTATGTAAAATAGACCAACTAAAAAAAAAATTAAATAAATAAAGCCTTCCCAGCATGTGAATTCTTGGTTGATGGTGTAAGTTTAATTAGAATTGGATTAGAGTCAAAATCAAGGGTGGTCATAAATCTTCTAATTAATTTAAGGATTTAGCATTTGAACTGCTCTGCAAGTTCAGGTCAATTTTACTTTCTTGCTCTCTTAATTCTCGCTAGAAAAGGAAAGTAGCTAGTAAATGTTCATTCTAGATCACATTTACAAAGCTGCAAAATCTTTTGTGGGTGACAATAAATATATCCGATCTCACAAAATAGAATTTCCCCTTTTAATTCCTAAAAATGGTGACTAAAAACTGATAATTTAATAAATGCTAGCTATCTTAATTGTGCTATCTTAAATAAGACAAATTTTTGAAAATGAAGAAAAAAATATGTTCCCCTTTATAAATCTCTAATATATGGCATTCTCATAAGCCCCTTTATTTCAGGGATAAAATTATTTATAATCAATTAACATTATAAATAAAGTAGTATTATAAATTGCATTACCAAATTCTCTTAAGGTTATTTACAATTTACTCTCAAATGACTTTTTGAGGCTTTTTATTCTTTTTTGTATGTGTGTGTGTGTATGTGTTACACTAGAAAAAGAAAGTCTCACAACACTATTATTTGACTTTATAAGCCCATTGTGTTCAAATATTTGGAGGATGAGGACTTGTGTGATGAACAGAAAGGTACTAGAAGACATCTATATTATTGTACTTGTTTTATCATCTTCCATATTGATGTTAATAAACTATGTATCAGTTGTAAATACTGCAACAACAAATGATCTCCATAAGGAAACATATACAACCTTAACTTCATGCTCCATGGATAACTTTTATGTATTTTAATTAGCTACTTATGACTTGGTGCTAATACTAAATAGAGAATAACTTCCTTTAAAGTACTTCTGCTGATATAATTTATACAGAAAAAATGGTCAGCCCTATGAAATTTTGCAGTGACATTTAATTGAAAAAAATAGAATGAATAATGTTATCAAAATCTCAAAAGCTTCACTTCATAAAAGAGAGAATAAAAATATACTATTTTTGCATAAGAATGAAGAACATACTTAAATATTCTGAATCAGTTGACCTTTTGTTTCACAGCAGGATATTTGTCCTTGTTAAGCTCTGTTGCCAAATATTACTGCATTTTAAAGCCATCTCAAGTCAAAAAATATTCAAAATTTCTACTTCATAAAAATGTAAATTTACATTCTTACAACACAATGAGCGTGAAACTGTATTTCCTTATTACATCAAGACTTGTGAATGTTAGTTCAGAAGTGAATATTTCGATCATTATTTTTATAGGAATAAAATGGAAGTTCAATATAAAGTTCATTGTAAACAAAAATTAACACTGATATGTTTCACTTAAGAATTGGTAGCATAACCTCTGCAATGTGTGTACCCTTGAAAAGCTAAGTGTAGGAATTTGAAACACTTTCTTTTTATTATTATCTTTTATGCTATGTTTTAAAATGTGTGTAGTTTACATTTGAGGTACTTATTTTGTTCATGGAACATATTAAAAGGAATTTTAATGTCGGACTAAAATAACTGAATGCGATAGAACAGTAAATGTACTTGTCTTTGACAATCTATTATCTAAGACAATAGCTAATTATATAGATGGTTTATTCTTTAAGCCATCTGAACATTACTTAATAATTAAATTCACTGATTTTATGATATGATGTCTAAAAAAATAACAAAGGTCTGTGGAAGCTAGGCAATGCCAACGTACAAAATGTCACCATATCCTATGTGAAAGATTGCATCTGATTTTACTCTTGATCTCTGTTTGTGTCAACAACCTCATCTTTCCCCTTGTACCAAACTTGAAGAAGAATTTTCCATAACTTCTGATGGATGTGTTTACACTTTCCTACCTTTGCTCCTTATAAATTATTATAGCACATATACTTTTACCTTGTTTCAAACCCAGAGTTGGTATCTTAACTTGGCCTATAACTGCTTTCAGCATAATTCTTCATTTCTTGGTACTGAGGATAAATTTTCATTTCAAAGACTTACACTGATTGGATACCAACTCTCTGATACAAATTTGGATGGTTCAAATTTTATATACTTTTTATTTTAAATACATGATTCCAATTTTATCTTTAAGGTCATATGATTTTGAAGTATTCACCCTAATCAGAAAACAGTAAACATTACATTTATTAGGAATTAAAGACTGGTATTCTTTGAAGGCTATAGCCTGATTGTATAGTTACTAAGAACACACAAACCGTGAAACACGGCAGATTTATTTTTCAGTCAATTACTCGAAGTCATTGCTCATTATCTCAAGGTAAAGTAAATGAACTCATACAAGGGGCCAATGAGTAGAAACCAAGGGAAGATACTACCTCTTCCAGAATCCTTTTAATTTTAACATGAGACTTTCTAGGTACAAATGTCTTAACTCAACGGATTTCAAAAAGTGAAATTCCAGGTGGAGTAAGAAGTTGAGGGGAAACATAGTTTGAGGCTGAGATGGGGAGTACCAGATAATTCTCGTGTCTCATATCAGCATTTGCCTCCTATTCTTGACAGTCCAGCCCTGACTTTATGGAGGATTTTACGGTTATCAAGTGGGTAAACTGAAGCCTTTACTCTATAGAGTGGGTTCTCACTTTTATAATAACACTGCTGTTTTTCATTAACATGATTTTCAATGCTCACACAAAATTAAGTTAAATATTAATTCCATTTTGGTCTGTGTGACTATATAAAGGAAAAAATATACACATAGTTGGCCACATGTTTCAGCTGTGAATGGAAGTCTGTGTAGTAGGGTAGCTAGCTGTAAGAAAAGTTCATCTCACACTGCAGTGTGTAAGGAAGTAATTAATTATGAAAATCAGATTATCCTTCGGTGTAACAATCAGAGTATCTTCACATCTAAATTAATAATCTTCTCAGTTCTGGTGGTAACCCTCACTCCCTTCTTAACCAGGCTTCACAATGCAAGTATTTCAACAACTTGGGGCAATAGTTGTTAACTTTAGACTGCATCAGAATCACCTGCACTTCTTGTCATAAGCTATGTTGCTCAATTATGCCTCCAATTTAGTAAGACTAAACTGAGCTTTCTTAAAAATTATAGGGTCCCTCTCATTTCCCAGGTGATGTCAATGCTACAAATCCAGGAGCCACACTTGAGAAATGACTGAATTGAGATCTAGTTGCTTTAACCCTCACTTGTTCGTTGTGTCAATAATCAGCTGGAATCCTTTTATAGTTAGTTTTTTTTTTTGCTCTTGGACCTGCAGAACTTTAAAGAAGAAAATAATAGACTGTTGAATCCTTTACAATCTAATGATAATTGAGTTTTCTGAGATTTTACTGCTACTCTATAATTTGATTTTCTTTTCTAATTGATTATAAGAAAATCATTTTCTAAAGTTCCTTTATTGAATTTACACCAGCATGTTTAATATATATTTGGATCTTATGTTCTTCCATTTGATTCTCACAGAAGAAAATAATTCTTCCTATGTATATTTTAAATTCTCTGAGAAGATAGCTTTTCATATTCTTCAATTTAGTTACTCAACATTTATTCAGTACCTACTGAACAAAGACATCACAAATGATATTGCTGTCATCAAGGAATTTACAATCTAGCTAGAGAAAAAGAAAGTAAATTAAAGAGTAAATATGTTAGGTAGTGATTTTTTGGGAAGGAAAACAAAGCAGGGTAAATTGAAGATTCTTGACATGCTTATAATTGTACATTACTTGTTCCCTAAAGAAATTCTCCTATTTGAATAGGAGAATTTGTACCATAATTTGTACCATAATTATCCAGTTGATCATCTTTGAATCTCCTCTCCATTCTCCTTGAAACTTCTTTTGATCCTAAACACCTCTATCCATTCCAAAGATCTCATTATGTATGCTGAGTCAGGACATAATCTTTAGACAAGATTCACAGAATCTTTTCTTTCTGTTATGACATAGCAAACACTTTAGGTCAGTGTTTTCGTTAACCTTTTACCACGAAGAGTTTAATAAATAAGCTTCATACTACAAATTGCTACAAGACATACGGAAGCAAAAATAATAGTTTAGGATCACCAGCATAAAACAGTTTCTATCACCAGCATAAAAACCCACCGAGGTAACTTTTTTTTATTATTTCCCTTTAGAAATAAGGAGACTAAAATATTTTATTAAGTCATAGAGTTTTGGCCATCTGTTTCTAGAACCTTGACTTTTACCAATAGTATGATAATGCTCATCATTATAAGAGGACAATATAAAGTGCTAGGACAACAAAGAAAAAATAAATATTAATCTGCTTGGAGGACTTTGGAAGTTTATCAAAGAGGGTTCACCTGGTGTGCCTTGAGTAACCTGGTAGTTTGAATGTGTTTAGGTTAAAAATTGTTGAACAAATATATAACTTTCCTATGTATATTTTTAGTATTATACTCCAGTAATACGACTTCCACAGAGTGTATGCCAATTTATTTATTAATTGCTTATTAATTTTCATCATCAAAATGGGAAAATGGTGAAGTTCTACAGTGAAGAATGAGTGTGTATCGTAAGGAAAGGCTAAAGCGGATGTAGAACAACAACAATGAATTTATGCCTTAAGTAACACAGTGGGGCTTTTCCAAAAATATAATGTCATATGAACTTATATATCTGTATATATAGACACACATGCACACATCTTTCTCACCTCGACAAATTCCTAATGACTAAATTTAATAAATAAGTCACATTCAATTAGTAAACAAACTTTGATACCAATTTAAAGTCTTTACCCCTATTGTAAAGTTAGTTTGCATCGATATGATAGCCAAATAAATATAGTCTGTCAGCAGCAAATATCTTACCTTGGTGGAAATGGAAGAGTGATATTCTCTGACAGCTAAACTCAAACTAATTATTATCTTAAATGACGATACTACTTGGAATACTAAAATACATAGGCTGATCAATTACAACTATATATATATATATATATATATATATATATATATATATCCAAAAAATGTATACACACATTTCAGGAAAAAAAATAGTATGATGTTTTTTCAACAGATGGTGTTCTCTTGTATGGGGGACACTAGAGTAAGTCGTACATCACAGAAAGCCCTCTACACTGCCAACCCTTAGGGAAGAAATTGAAAACGCATGTGCAGCAATCTCAATGACCAAGGTTACCCAGCCAGCAGGTTCACAGTGCTAATAAATGTCCTGAATCTAATGACCACCATTTAGAGTACCTTTTATAGTTGCAGATGTCAAAGGTAACTTGTATTAATCTCATTATGTCTCAATAAATTTATTATTAAAATATTTATGCAAGTTTTTCTTTTCTTGATGTATATATATTTTGGTTCTCTCTGTCTCTCTGTCTCTGTCTGTCTCTCTCTCTATATATATATGAAATGTATATAATTTTTTTTTTGGTTTCAAATATATAGTGTGTAGAACTGCGGGTCCAGGGATGGGTTATTTTTCACATTTTCTCTTGGCACATCTTGTCTCTCTCATAAGAAGAATTGCCTCTCTTCTATGACAGGGAAAGAGAAACATGAGCACTGAGCCAGAATTTCTCAAGTTGACAGCAAGTATGACTTTTATGGGTGTTACAAGCATATGATCTATTCTCTTGTAGCAGCTAGAAAAGATTTTGTAATTCAGGCCAGATTGCAAAAGGTCACCCTTACCAGATGAAACAGATGAGGGGAGTTTGCATGCGCCTTATGCGCACAGTGTGAGGAACGTACATCTGACCATGTGAATGCGGTTTCCCATAGAGAGAGTGGTCAGAATGCTGCAGTCATCCATTGCTGACGCACAAATGAGAATGTCAAAATCAGAGAGACCCAACAAGCTATCTAGTAAACTTCTTTCACTTTTTAAGTGAAGAAATCCAGATTTATTGAATAGCTCACTTTCTAAGTATTGTAGTGAGATAAGCTAATGCTAATTTACTTTTATAAAGTACTGTTCTGTGCCAGTCCCTAATCTAACACACTTACATTCACTTACACCTTTCTTATTTGCAATAACCCACTATTGGCACTGGTTAGATTAAAAAGATGGAGCAGTAACCAGGTTAAGTAATGTTTCTAAGGTTACATAGTTTGAAAGTGGTATCCAGGAAAAAACTTAAAGTGTGCATGTTTAGACATATGTGATACTCTTCTAGTAACTTTAAAATAGATATCAAGTATGACAACATTACTTTTATTTAAAACTTGTGTTTTTTCTCATTGACTGAGGGTAGCTATTTTAGGAATCTGGGTTAGATTATGAAAAAAGTACCTGTGTCAGTGTTTTGATTTTTTTATTCTTCTCTTGATGAACAGATATTGAGTGTATTGTGTCTTGACTTTGACAAATTATAACATGAAACCTAACAGATTATGAATTCATATCCATTTAAAAAATCATTTAATCACTCATTCCTTCATCACAATTACTTACTAAGTCTCTATCACCTCTTAAGAATCAGTCCTTGTCCACTAAGCAGAACAATGATTAACCTGGTTATAAAGGAGCTAGAGAGAGGTACTTTGTTCAGTAGACTTAAAAAAAAGAACATAAAACTCTCCTTTCAATTTAAACTAATTTGAGCTTGGCAAATATCTCTAATGTCACTAGAATACATAGCAATTCCATCACTTTCCAAAATCCAATGAGCTCTCCTTTTGCCATCAATGTTTCCACTGCTTTCAACTTTCACGAAAACTGTTGTGTTCCCCGCTCCTAGGTTTGTCCTTCTCTTGAAAGTCAAATACAGTGGTTAAACTTAATTGTGCCGACTTCATTAGCTTGGGAGTCGCATGGAAGATTAGTAAAGCACACTTCCAAGTGTGTCCAAATGGGTGATGGAGGCCTGGCCTTGGATACTATATGTAGCTCCTGGTCTCTTCTTTGGTCCTTGTTTTACTTCCTAGTCACCATGAACTAAACTTTGTGCCACCAAGCCTTTCTTTCACGATGCTTCTGTCTTGGAGCCAGATAACTATGGGTCGAATACCCTGAAACCATGAGCTAAATTCAACCTCTTCTCCTTTCAATCCTGGATAATAAGCATTGTATCTCAGCGAGGGAAAAACTGACTAATACATCATGTAAGTGGAATTCGAAAGCATGTACATTTTTGTTTTGGCTTCTTTCACTTACATTTATGTGTTTATGCTTTCTTGTACGGAAAGTTCTTTCTATTGCTGAGTTCTATTGTCCTGTTGTAGTTTCCTTCTCTTTTCACCAGTTCAAGGATATTTGGGTTCTTTCGCATTCTTGGTAATTATGCATAAAGTTATTGTTAACATTCATGCACCAATACTATATTTACATGGCTTTGACTTCTCTTACATAATTGCCTACAAATGGACTTTAGAGTTCTACAGAAACTATGATTTCAACTTTGTAAGAAATGCCAAATAATTTTCCAAAGTTATTTTAACATTTTACACTCCTACCACTAATATGAGTTCCAGTTTTCACCTTTTCACAATTTCTTGATATTAACAAGTTTATTTCAGTCATTTTAATAGGAATGTAATAGTAGCTTCTTATGGTTTCTAATTTGCATTTTCCTAAGGACTACTGAATCATAATGTTGAGCATATTTTCAGAGGTTTATTTTACCCTTATGTCTTCTATGGTGAATTGGTCAAGATTTTTACCAATTTTTATTGGATTTTTAAAATATCTTGACTGTTCTATTTTTAAACTGTGTTACTGATCACTGATAATACCTAAACTCATGAATGACTCCCTTCTAATTCCTGCACTTGACTAATCATCAAAACACCCTGAAGAACCTATGAAACTCAGATTTTCCAGGTCCTATTCCAGAGTTACTGAGTCAGAATCTTCACTGGGTAAGACTCAGACATATAAGATATCTCCCCATGGGGGAAATGCAAAATAAGAGTGCAATGATCTATAACTAACTGTCTACTAGAATGGATAAAATAATATTTTAAAACAATCATTATGATATTAATTCCTGATGATGTGGTACAGATTTTCTTAATTCCTGATGAGGATGTGGTATAGATTTTCAAGAAGTTGAAAGGCATGAATAAATAAAAATATAAGTCTTGGTGATTTTTTTATTTCAGAACTTATTCATCACTTCTACTTTATCCAGAATCTAAAACACTTATAGATAGAATGATACAAATAGAAAGGAAATAATACATTCACTCTCAAATGATGTTAATATAAAAACCAAGCTTGGTTCCAGAGAGGTGTGGCAAAGTCCCAAGAGAGAAACCATTTACTAAAATCACCACAAAAATAATGCCTGTCTCTTAGACCATAGCGGTTCACAAATTATTATAGAATTGTATCTCATTTTCAATATAATACATAACATCTCTAGCATATTCATACCTTAAGAAAGTCTGCAACATTTTTCTTCAATATTGTCCCACAGTATTCTTTTGATCAAACTCTCACCCAAATTTCTCTAACCCTAAAATCTTGTTGATTTCTAGAGATTGTCCCATTTGTTTTCACCTGTTCTCAAAATGACATGGTGCAATTTTCATTGTGACAGGAAGATTAAAGATACTGAATATATTAGAGCTTGAAATAAAGACCTGCTCTTTACTCAACACTGACTGAACACTGACCTCTAACTTTTTTCTTTCATATTAATTTTTCACTCTCTCACTACCTTTGAAAAATATTCATAACGTATCTTTTTTAGAAAAAAATGAATGCTTGATTTGTGTGTTGGCTTAATATTTTAATTCATTCATCCAGGGAGTACATATGACTACACAGGCATGTTTCTTAAATGGTAAGCTCCCAGAGGGCAGTGACCCATCCATAGAATGCAGCTACACAGGCAGCTCCACACGATTAGGTGCAATTCTGCTTCTCATGGAAACTATGAGGATGGCTGGTATAGGGTGCATCATTAAACATCAGTCAATATTTACTTCGTGTGTTCATTCATTAAGGCAAGAAATGTAAATTGAATAACCAGTGCTAAACATATTGATGGCTGTAATTTAAATAAATTTATGGAATAGACTATTGAAAAGCTTATATATTTAGTGATGATTTTTAGGTTTGCTCATTACATAAAACTTTAAATGATTAATGACTCTGGAATGTTTTTACAATTAAATTGACACTGAGAAAATGATGAAAGTGAGATCACTGATATCTAAGGGCTAGAAATCATGAAGGAGTATTTTGGAAAGAAATGTAAGCTTTACCATTTTACCAGTGAAGGCAATTTAAATCACAAATTACTTAATCCATTCTTCAGAATATATATTAAAGTCAAGGGCCTGACTGTTAAAGGCAAAAGATAGATTTCTTTTAGGGATGGAATCAGGTGCAAGGCTAGTGTAAGAAAGTTGTTCAAGTACGACTTTTATTAGAGATGATATGCCTGCAACTCATGACCTAGAAAGAACACT
>RJWT010011480.1:0-23265 GCA_004365215.1 Cuniculus paca
TGCTGGGATTACAGGTGTGTGCCACCATGCCCAGCTTTCCTGTTTTTATGAGGTATGATAAAAATACCGTCAATGGTGCTGCTGAGTGCCATTGAATGGAAAAGCAAGCATGCAAAAATATTGTGTGTCCTCATCCACTGGATCTAGCACCACACAACTTCTTACCCTTCCCCAAAGTCAAGATGACCATGAAAGGTAGACGTGATCAATTCCTGACATTGAAGCAGCCAGGACAATGCAACTGAAGACTTCCAGGAAAGAAGACTTCCAGAACTGCTTTAGAAAGTGGCAAGAATGAAGATACGAGTGTGTTTGAAGCAAGGGGGAGTTTTTTGAGCAATATTAATGACAATGTGTCTTTTACTGTAGCAACTTTTTTTTAAATTAAACATTCACCATAACTTTCTAATTTTCAATCACACTTTGTAAATCACCAGTTTCCTACCAGCAGACAAACAAAAAATAGATTTTGAAACCAACAGTGGACTATTTAAGACTCAGCCAAAAAGCATTCCTGATCATGGTAATTGAGATGTGGTATCTTTGTCAAACCCCATTTAACGATACCAGTTGCCACTCTAAAAAGTGCTTCTTTTTTGTTTTTGCTTTTGTTCAATTCTGGAGAAGCAAAGAATGACATCTTTAGCTTTTTCTACTTTCTAAATAATTTTTCAGCTGGGGTCTTGCTAAGTTGCCCAAGATGGCAACCCTAAACTAAGCTCTGGCAAAACTTTGCTGAGAGATGGCTGAGTCCTGGCTTCAGTTGCCACTAAGAGTGCTCATGAGGGTTTGCAACATGCCCAACACTGGGTTCCGTTTCAGCCCGTTTGAGATGTTATCTATGGAAGACTCTTCCCATTCTCTGAGATGATAGTAGACCCAGAGACTCTTACAATAGCTCATTAACTGGTTGAATGTAGTAGGCTATCCAAATGTATGGGAGAAGAGTCCTACCAGTTCCTGGGGGACCAGCTACTATCCATCTTGGAAACCTCATGCTTGTAAAGACTTGGAGAGAGGAGACACCCACTAACCAATGAAAGCCAAAATGCAAGGGCCCCCTCTTAGTAATCCTTGACATGCCCACTGCAGTAAATATGGCAGAGATAGATAATTGGATTCATCTTTCCAGAATAAAGCCAGTCCCATCTGAACTGTCTGAAGAACAAGATCATCCAAAAGGAGAAAGTTGCTCCTGTGAGCCTCTGGAAGATTTCAGATTTCTCTTCAAAAAGCAAGGCCCCTGTGCTACTACAGGAAGCATGGAAATCTGACCTGCTCCTCATATTTGGGCTGATAGGGAAGCTCAATGGTCGTTAACTCTTTTCTTGTTGTTTTTTGGCAGGTTTTTCTTTCTTCAACCCAGCCAGTGAGCCACAGCACCCCAAGGCAGTTGGGGAGCACATGATCCCCAGTAGATAAGGTCTACAACCCCTTCCAACTTGAAAAAGCTATAGAAGACAGAGATCTCTACTCTCTCAGCACCCCATAAAGAATCATGAGGATTTGTGTCTCTCAGGGGAAATGACACAGAAGATTAGGATGTGGCAAAGCTGGCTGGGGAAGTAGTGACCTATTAATTACAAGATCCTCGAACACTGTGCAGAACAGTTCCCATAGCCCTGCTCATGGACTTCTCACAAGAACTGGGCAGGTTTTCAGTAAGATGGCCTAGATCTGTTGCCAGCCTGAAGCATGGGATTCCAGCACCACCTCTCGGGATCCATACATAGACATTCATATGGTTTTCCTCAAGATTTGTACGGTACCAAAGCACAGAGACACCGAGAGAAGCTCAGTATCAAGGCTTTCCTCAGGAGAGCCTGCACTTCTTCCTCCAGGGTGCACTTTTATCTTGCTTTTTCCTCTTTTTCTCGGCCCCAGCTTGCTCTGCAAAATCACTTTCTCCCTTACTCTTCACTTTTATGCTTTCAAACAAACATTGCCACTGTTTAAAAAAAAAATCTTTGCCTATTCAGCCTAGAAAGTATACACCTAAAAACCAATGCCTGGTGAGCGGAGTTGAGCAAGGGCCTGGGATCCCACTTGTATATTAGATTTTCAGTATAGAACCTGTGCCTCCAAGCCTGGCATCCCTCAGACTCAGCCTCATCACAGAATGGCTCTCTGGCAGAGGGGAGACAGAGTATACAGCCTGCCTTTTACATAGATTTTCAACCGATCCTGTTTCCTACCTGCTATCTCCAAAATTTGGGGTGGGTTCCTTGGCCAGAATAAGTTGGCTTCTGGACTTTCCCTAGGGACACTTCAAGATGCTTTTGATTTCCTAAATTAGTGGCCCTCAAACAAGGACAATTTTTCTCCTAGGGAACATTTGGCAATAACCAGGCACATTTTTGGTTGTGACAACTGGGGCAGAGGTAATTAATTCAACAGGCCAGGGATGTTGCCAAACATTCTACAATGCACAGGACAGCCATCCACATTAAAAAAAATAAAGCTATATTTCTCCAAATGTCAATAGTACCAAGGCTGAGAAACTTTGTCCTAAATTATTTAGTGCAAACACTTTTAGCTTCCAGTTTTTGATGCTACCTCATTTTTTCCTCCCATTTTCTTTATTCTTATAATTTTATGCCTTTTAAAATCCTTTACTGTCATTTAAGAATTATTTATAGAGGGAGTGATAGTACACATAATTGTTTAATTTGTACATTTAACCAGAGCTAATATGGTGGCATTTGGATTTTGATTTGTTGTATGTTAATTCCTGTCTCAGGTACTGGCATGGACAAATGTTTCATGTTAGGAATAATGTGTTAACCAAAGAATGAAACAGAATGTATGTGGAACCAGTTAGAAATGGTCCTTGTTTTTTATACAATTGTTTTATACAATTGTTCTAAAGATAAGTAGTTATTTTTAAAATAAAAATTCATTAAGAAAAGCTTCAGACACTGTAACTGTAGTTGAGATGTAAAAGTACTTCTCAGTTTTCATAGAGGTTGACCAGAACGTTTGTGCAGAACACTTGGCAATCCTCCCTGTTCCTCTATACATTACTGTTTAAACTTACTATACTTTTCTAGGAGTTATTGGCATTTCTTCTTGGTTGTTCTGGTCAGTGGAGTTTGTGTAAACCAAAGCCAGATTAGAGAAGACTTGCTATGTTTATTCTGACCTTAAGACAGGTAGGTGCCCAATAAGCCATCAACAGAGACATTTTTAAGTAGCTGAGTCTCTAAGAATATATCACAAAAATTCTTTAGTTTGTACACAGAGACTCCATTCCTTCCACAGGAACACACCATTCTCTAAAAGATCCATGTGACAACAGTAAGTTTACACTGGACATATAGAGGACTTTGGTCTTTTGATATGGTATCGTACAGCCTATGGGATCAATCCCCAGCATCCCCCAAATAAGATGATGTCATAGTAATTTTCCTTCTAGCTATGACAGAACACCCAACATCTACAACCTAAGGGAAGAGAGGTTTATCCTGCCTCACAGTGCTGGAAGTTTCAGACTGTAATTGACAGACACAGAAACAGAATGGTGGATGGGTGTGAGCAGAGGAAAGCTGCTCAGGGCATGCTGGCCAGGAAGAAGAGAAAGAAGAAAGGAGCCAGGGAGGGAAATACACCCCTTTCAGGTCACAGCCCCAGTGAACTGCTTTTCCAAACAGGCTCCACCTCCCAACAGCACATTTAGCTATGGATTCATCACTGGATTATAGCATCCCCGTGATCTAATCACCTTCTAAAAACCCCACCTCTGAACATGGGGGTTTTTGGAGGACACCCCTGATCTAAACCATATTTTGCCCCTGGTTTCCAAAAGACTCGTGTTCCTCTCTTTATACAAAATGCATTTAGTCCATCTCTAAGAGTCACCAAAGTTTTAACACTTCTAGCATTACTAAAAAGTCTGATTTCATAGTCTCCTCTGAGATCCAAGGCAAACTCTTTGCTAGGAGGCTTTATAAAAATAAAAAATAAATTTAAGTACTTCCAACATACACTGACACAGTGTAAGCCTTCGCATTCCCATTCCAAAAGGGAGAACTATGGGGATAGAAAAGAAACAGACCAAAGCAAGACCAAAACTGAACAGGGAAAATATCAAATTCTGTAGCTGCCTGTCCAACACCCAAGTCAAGTTGTGATGAAATGTAAGTTCCAATGGGCATGGGTGGCCCTGTCTCTATGATATTGCAAATTCCAGCCATCATGGCCCCTCTTGGGTTGGATTCACTCACTGCCTGTGGCTTTCCACAGATGTTCCACAGTCCTGGCTTCTCCAACTTCCTAGGAGTTGCACTGCAGTTTTGGCTTCACTCTCACAAATTCACACACTGCCTTCTCAGGGGCACTCTGCCTGGCCTCCCAGGCCTTCTGAAGTCTGGGTGGAAGCCTTCCCGACCCCACAATTCTTGCACTGGGCATACCCATAGAACCAGCACCATGTGGATGATGCAAAGGTCTGCCATCAGTTTGAACAGTAGCTAGTCTCCAATCATGATTTCATGGCCTCTGAGTGCCTGGAAGGCTGAGCACCATGAACTGAACCCACTGGAATGAATTTCCTATGTGGGTCCTTCTTGAGTAGGGGGCCCAGTGGCTCTTTTCTCAAAAACAGTCTTTTGAAGGCATTTACCTTTATTCTTTTATTTCCTTGAGCCAGTGAAGGATGCGGGCCTGCTGCTTCTTGAGATGCTCTCAAGCCATGTCTCCTATTGTCCTGATACAAAGGACTTGGCTTCATTTTAATGTTAATCCTTTCAGCAACCATGCTCTTCAAGGATCCACCTTTGGAGGTGCTTTCTTTCTAGCAAATTTCCAAACTTTTCAAATGGGCTTTCTGCTCCTGATTTTCACTGCAAATCTTGCTGAAAGCAAGAAAAACTTATGCTGATTAGAATAACCTATGCCACAGCATAGATGTTTGCACCTTGAAATTTTCTCCTCCAGGTTAATTAGCCCACCTCCCTTAATCTCAAAGTCCTGCAAAGTCTCAGGATGTGGGCAAAATGCAGACAAATTTCCTGCCAGAGTGTAATATACAGTCTCAAGTCCAACTGCCAACGGATTCCTTGTTTCCAACTGAAACCTCCTGAGCCTGGCCTTTACAAACATCTGCATTTCTCTCAGCATTCCGGTCTTCTGAGGTCTGGTAAGTATCACTCATCAAGTTTAGTTTACAGCATTTTAGAGCTTCTCTAGTCAACATTTCCAAACTCATCCTGAGAACCAGTTTCAAAAGCATCTAAACTACATAGTCAGATATAGTCACAGCAATAATTCTACTTTTCTGATACCAAACTCTGTCTTGGTCACTTTCTTGTCACTGAGACAAAATACCTGAAACCCAGCTTAGAGGAGGACAGGCTTATTTTAGCTCACAGTTTCAGAGGTCTCAGTCCATGCACAGGCAGGTGGCTCTGAGACAGAAATGGCATGGTGGAAGAGTCCATTGGAGAAAAGCTGCTCACAGCATGGAGGCCAGGAAGTGAAGAGCAAAGGAAGGAACCAGGGAGAGAAACACATCCTTCTAGATCATGTCCCTAGTAACCAACCTCTTCCAACCAGTCCCTACTTCTTAATAGCAAGTCAGCCATGAACCTTCTAATAGCAAGTCAGTGGACTAAGCTGATGAGTATAGCACCCACATGATCCCATCACCTCCTAAAAGCCCCACCTCTGAGCACATGAAGATACCCAGAGCTAAACCATAACGGAAGAACAGGAAATTGGCCTAGGCTAGAAAACAGTTTTAAAAATATGGAGTTTCATAATTATTATTTTAATGGATTTTGGGAAATTAACACATTCCCTAAGAAGCAAAAAAATCTAAGTCAAAGAATCAATCACTGTGGTAATAAGAAAGACTTTTGCATAACACTGTAAGGTAAGCTTGGTAAGCTTTTGTGGAATTGAATGTGTAAAATATAGGTTAAAATGAAGATTTAAGGATCAATTTTTAAATTTAAATTTTCTTTGATTTTTTTTTCTAACCTCAAAGTTTTTTTTAACATTTAGTCAATACGGTTTTAAATATTTAATAAGAAGTACCCTATATAAAAGTTAAGTAAAGTCAAAAATCATACAGATTTCTATAAAAAAAAAAAACCTCTGTGATTCTTAGGAACCCAAGAGAAATACTTCAGTAAGTAAAATGTGATACATTTATACATTTGAAATTAAATAATTGATTCAGTTGTATAAATAATTTTTCACTTGTTATTATTTAATGAGAAAAAATATGTAGGTAGCTTGAAAAGGGAAATAAGCCTCAGTCATTGCAGTGTTTATTATAGATAAAATGACTGGGAAATTATTCAAGTATTTCTTGAGGTGAAAATAAAGGCAACAACATATCTTATAATTTCTCACAGCTGCCATTTCATATTCTCATAAAGAAAGTAAGTAAAAACAATTGCATTTAAAATAAAGGATATTGGTTAGTTAAAGCTCAGTTTTCAAACTATTGGGAAATTCTTTCCTTTTGAGAGATTAAAATGTCTAGCTATGAAATGGAAGGGAAATCTAGAACTCTTATAATCCTATTGACACAGAAATTGTGTCTCTCATAGCTACACCAATGTCATCCCTTCCAGAAATTCATCTCAGACATAGATCATTCAATAAATTCCAATCTATGGCATCAAGGAACAAATTCACTGAATAAAGGTAATATGTCTATCCTGTCAAGTGCTAGGAAAGTAAATGAGAGACTAAAATAGCAAACTGAAAATGCTCCAATCCTTGATAAAAAAGACATTTTATTATTATGAGGTATATCAATCTATTAATACAAAATTAGAAAATGCAAGTGGATAAAGGAAGAAATCCAGAGAAATCATGGACAATCTGTTTCTATAGTGTATATTTTTCTAGGCTACTGTAATCTTATACACCTTGAAAAATATAGGTAAGAAAACTTTTCCTTTGTGTGTATGCCTGTGTGCAAGCACTCTATCACTGAACCACACTTTTCCCCAATTCTGTCTTTCTAACATGATCTGGGCTTTAATTCTAGAGGTCCTGACATGGTCTCCTTCCTTTGAAAAGCAAAGTCTGTTGTCTGATTTCTGTAAGGGTAGGCTTTCCACTGAAGGTCATTCTGGAAGGACCTGTCACGAAGCTGGCTATGGCAGCATGCAAGTCCTCATCTAGCAGAGCGGCAGCACCACAAGACAACTTGCTCTAGCCTTTTCTTTGTCAGTGGCTTTGGTTTTTAATGATACACAGGAACTCAAGACAAAAGGCGAGCAATGCATCCCTAGACTGGTGAGAAACTGGAGCTTGCAAGCCAATTCTTTGTCCCACACAGATGAAGATACATAATATGATCTCCCATGGGGTTCCCACAGTGGTAAATCTACCAGACTTCTGAAAAGACTTTTAATAACTAAGTATCCCCCTTGCTCCCCATAAAGTGATTCCAAAATCTAATTTCTTGTCTTCTGACAAAGAGGGAAAGGAAAGAATCCAATGATCTCAAGAAAGAAAATGTGAGGTTGGGGCAAAGACATCTGAAACAGCATCTGTAATCATAATTTCCTTCTAAAGTTCCTTGTGCCATCTTTTCATTGGTTTATAGCCCATTCCTCTTCCAACAATCCTGGAGACTGGCAAAAGAGTGGATGCAGAGAGGAAAGGTGGGTGATTTTTCAACCAACACAAGCACAAGGTATTAACAGCTTGAAATGAAATTTAGATGTTGGAGGGCCTTTAAAGGGGTAGGTAAGGTCAGTAATAAACCCTAAACCAATACAACTGGTATCCTTATAATAAGCGACCCAGAGATATGCACACAAAGGAGGACTATTACATGAAGAGGCAGCAAGAGTGGCCATTGAAAGCCAAGCCTGCCAGGGCCTTGATTTTAGACTTCTAGTTTCCAGAACTGAGAGAAAATAAAATTCTGTAGTTTAAGCCATCCAGTCTGAGATTTTATGGCAACCTACGCAGATTAATATGTAAGGCAAAAGAAAACATATTGCATAAAATGTCTCCCTGAAGATACACCTAGCCTTTCCACTTGATAAGTGCCCTCAGCCTGGAATCTCACAGAGCACAAAATGATTCATCTAAAGTTCAGTAACTAGCAAATGATTAAGCTTAGAGCTTGACTGTTTACAATCAATGCTGTCTTCCAAAAGGTTACGTCTTAAAGGTCTTGTCCAATATGCATGTATTCTCCCTGCTAGCCCTCTAATAATGCTCTCCTGAGTCACTTCACAGTTCCTTAATTGGTTTTATATTTTTCAAGTGCCAGTGTTCTGATAAAAGCTGTTTACAGCCTTAGCATTTCTGGAAGAGGAGGTGGAATAGGGGTGAGGATGTTGACAGAGCCATTTCTAAGGAACTCATCTCTTGTTTTCCCTGGATATAGTCTGTGATGGGAGAAGAGTTTCAAGGGACAAACTCTGGGGAGAAGACATAAAATACCAAGAAGGGTGTGATTTCTTTAGGGTGATATTCATGCCTCATTCAACAGCTATGAATTGAGCTCCCACTCTGTGCCAGACAGAGTGATTTAGGGATGAATTCTAGTTAAGTTCAATGTCTTAATTAATGAACCTTGAGATTAATGCTGCTTTAAAATGAAATTGTATGCATTCAAAACAAATATTTCACATCCTAAAGGCACCACAGAGAAGTCTGAGAATTAGAATGAAGAAAGGAGCAAAGAGGATTTAATCTCCAAAGATCTAAGTGGAATAAGCAGACTGAGGCAGTAGTTCCCTTAAGAGACAGAGACGACGAAAAAAAAAAAAAAAGAGACAGAGACAATGGCAAACAGGAGGTAGAGTTAAAGAAGAGACAGTCTTGGTGAATGGAAATGCCTTGAACTTCTCTTAGCTGTAAAATCGGCTCAACATTAATCCTGGGTCCCTGGCATTTCTTCCTCTGGCAGTATACTTTCTGACAGTAAGATGTGAAGTTTGACTAGGTCCTTTTGGTAAATTACTGTAAGCATAATGCCTTCCTTGTGGCAGGCGTACCTTCTGTGGCTGGGTGTGACAGTTTGGATATTAGATGTCCTCCAAAGGCCTATATGTTAAATAGTTGGCCTCAGGTAGCACTATGAGAGGTGGTGGAACTTTATGAGGTTGGTCCTATTGGAAGTCTTCAGGGGCTAATGGACTAAACCCAGCCCCTTTTTCTTCCTCTCTTTTGCTTCTTGGTAATAAGGTGAAGAGTTGTACTCCACTACATACTCTTGCTGCCTTGCCATAAGCCCAATAGCCACAGGGCCAATTGGTGATGGACTGGAACCTGTAAATTGAGTCAAATAAACCTTTTCTCTATAAGCTGATCACCTCTGGTATTTGTTACAGTAACAGAAAGCTGACTAACACAAGGGAACTGTGCCAGCCTTCTGAGGAAGAAAGGTAACATTAGAAGGCCTCAACTTTCCATTAATGGGACAGCACAGAGAAACTGGGTGCATATATTGGAAAAACCAGATAAGCAGCCACATTGAATGCCTTCATTTTGTCCATGTCCTGAGACATTGAAGGAGACTGTGTTTAAGGGTGATGGTCTAATTAATCTGGAGGAGGGAATTTCAAAGCAGCCTAATGTTCAGTTTGTATGCTGGGTATTGCTGGCTACTTTTAGCCAGATCTCCAGTGAAAATTGGGAGCAAAAAATAGATATAAAAACTTGACAGTTTTATCAATAAAAGAAGCACCTGCAAAGTTGGGGTCATAGACAGGAGAATCACTGTGAGTTTGAGGCCGGTGTAGGCTACAGAATGAGTTCAAGACCAGTCTAAATTATATGGTAAGACCCTATCTCAAAACAAGACAAAAGTTCAGGGTCATACAGAACATGGTGAACATGGTGGCTGAAAAGATTAGCATTAAAAAGAAGTCAAATTAATTAAAGAATTTAAAAAAGAAGCCAAATACTTTGCACTGGACAATAGGAAAGATGGCTTGGAGGTATCTCAGGAATCAGCAAGAACTCACCCTTCACAGGCTCAAGGGTGTAAGACTGTAAAGATTTTATTTGAGGGGGAAAAAAAAACCTTGCTCAAGAAGGGCTGCATACGCAATTGGTCCCCTGGGATTGATTTCACAGTGCTCGGTCATCCAGGCACTCAGAGGCCTCTGTAGTCATGATCCAAGGGGACCAGGTACTAGTCAAACTGGTGGCAGACCTTGATGTCATTCACATGGTGCTGAATTTACAGGCATGCAGAATGCATGGATTATGATTTTCGCCCAAATTTCAGAAATCAGTCTTGGAGCCCAGGAAGTGTCCATTTGAAACAGCAATGTATGAAGCTGTGAAAGTGAAGCCAAAAGTACAGTGGAGACCTCAGGAAGATGGAAAAGCCAGGAACATGAAATATCTGCTGAGAAAGTCACAGGCAGTGAACACATTCTGATCAACAGAAAACCATGTGGGCTGCAACTGAAAAGCCAGTAGGTGTGGGACTACCCAAGCCCCTTGGAGTTCACATCTAATCACAATTTGCCCCAGGTGCTAGACATGGAACTACTATGTTTGCTCTCTTGGACATCTGTTTTACCTTGAAGTCATCCTTTTTGAAATGGCAATATTTATCTTACTCCATTCTATGCCGGAAGCATTTAACTTTGGTTTTTATTTTTACAGGGACTCACAGCTAAGAGTTTGCCTTTAATCTCAGAGGAAATATCAGATTTGGACTTTTCAGTAATACTGAAACTGTTAAAACTTTGGTAACTCTTAGAGAGATGGACTAAATGCATTTTGCATAATAAGATGAACATGAACCTTTTGGGGGCCAGGGGCAGAATGTTATGGTTTAGATCTAAAATGTTCCTCAAAAGTCTTGTGTGTTTGGAAGTGTACTGGACATAGGGTGTTCTACTCACCAGTGAATTCATCACTGGAAATTGATAAATTGATTAATTCAGCATCTCAATGTGCTACTAGGAGGTGGGGCCTGGTTGGAGGTGGCTCATTAGGGGTGTGACCCAGAAGGGTGTATTCTTGACTGTGGTGTTCCCTTTCCCTCTCCCTCTCCATCTCTCGCTCTCCCTCTGCATCTCTCTCACTCTCCTTCCTGGCTACCATGGATTTAACAGCTTTCCTTAGCTGTGCCCTTCCACCATGCCATTTCTGTCCTGGAGTCAGCTGACCATGGGCTGAAAACATGATCCAAATTAAAATTCTCCTCATTTAAGTTATTATGGGTGTTGGATATTTTGTCCCAGCCATGAGAAAGTGGCTAATTCAGTTGGAAATAATCTTCCTATTTTCCAGATAAAGGAGTAGGAGGCACAGAGAGATTCAGCAACTTATTTAGGTGGTTCTATAAAGGCTTATCACTCTATTGCTTTAGTGCCATGTACTCCCAGCTTTAAGTGCTGAAAAGGAAGTCGAGGGAGAGAAAACAGCAATCTGTACTCTATGCAAGAAGAAGGAAGAAGCAATGAGGTTAAATGGAGAAACAGAAACTATCATACATTAGTAAATGGTTTGTATTTCAGCACAGCTCACCAAATAGGCAAATGAACAAACCTGACAGTAAAGTGTGCATCTTAGATAAACCATCTTAGGCATAACCTCAAATCCCCCATAAATATACCCAACTGAAGGCTATAAGGTGTCTCTCTTCATTTTTAGGGTCAACACTCTATTTTCTTTTCTTTTTATCTTTTGTGTACTTTAAAAATTCTACCTAGTAAATAATCCCTTTATGCCACTTACTGATGTGTCTTGAAAATTCTTTATCTGTGACAGAAGTCAGCAAACCTGAAACCTGTCCTACAGTGAAGAGTGAATCAAACTCATGACCTCGAGCTTGCCAGGAAGGCGCTTAGGCCACTGAGCTAGATCCCAAGCCCTTAAGGTTCCATATTTCCACTTTGGGAATCTTGAACTCTGTCTGGTGATGTTTGAATTCTGAGGACTGCTAAGGTCAGATAGACTCCGAGTTTACGATTTAAGGACTTGTCGTAGGATGACAAAGATGTATGTGAGATGACCTCTTGTTTTGTTTTTGTTTTTTATGACAAGCTCTTTTTTATTTATACTAACTTGAATGGGTTTCTGTCCTTTGTAGTAAAAAAAGAAAATCTATCTAGGACCCCTCCAAAAAGATCACATCTAAGAGATCCAAAGGAGAGGGCCATAAAATCAAACATTTTAAAATATACTTATTGGCTATTGGATTTTCTTCCCAGGAAAACACAGGTTGCCTGACCGATTATCTATTAGGAGAGAAATGAAAGACCATGCCAGGAAACATGAAGTTCTCAGGAAGTAATTTGGTTATAAACATATTTCCTTAATAGGATACAATTTGATTCTAACTCTCATTACCTTCTGACAAGAACAGTAAGATACTGGGTGTTTAGTCAACGATTCGTGAAGCTTTCTGAAATGTTCATAGCCCAGCGGGGAACACGGAGCAGATGCGCTCATCCATCCTCATCCTACTGATGGGACTCAGCGGTTTTGGAAACTGAGATCACATGGGCAATAGGAAGCTGGCCAGGTCTTTGGGTTTCTGGGCCAGGGCTCTCTCTTCCACTGTGTGTTATTCCTTCCAGTCTTTTTTGCTTATAGGTGTTAAGGAGATTTCTTTCTGGCCATAGAAATCTCTAGGTTCCGTTAGAGCCTCTCTGGTTAAGTGTTTTGAAGAAAAGTGTCGTTATTTTATCATGGTCAGTTAGGGAGCTCTTAAAATATAATGCTGATCATAAAGTCATTTACTTGCAGATGTTTCCTTCCATGACTAAGAGTTTCTGTGCCCTGAGGAACATTCTTGCTTTGGAATATTTTATTGAACCCACTCTTCTATTGACTTTATGAAGAATTTTTATTCTTACAAGGTGACCATATAATCAAACTTTCTGACAATCTTAACATGCCATAGCATTTAAATAGGACAATTGGGGAGCCTTGGCTCACTTCCTGTGGGTATTCTGAAACATTGTTTCATGAGCTCATACATACCTTCTGCTCATAAATTGGCAAGGTCAGTACTATATATCCCTTATACTGCCATCATTCATCCCCTCCCCAAACCAAGAGGTTTATTTAATTTTTGTATCTTTTTGAAATGTTCTCAACTTTAAATTGCCATTGGAGAAGTTACACATTTGGTTAAGCTCCAATAGAATGTTTTTTTTAATCTGAAATTTTGAAAATTAAAATTTGAAAAAATATTCCAAAGGATTTGAAAAATAAGAGTAAGTGCTAATGAGAGTTCGAGTGGCATACTGACTTCCCAGGTTTGACATAGAAAGGTTATGCTCCATTTTGCAAAGATTTTCTACTCTGCTTTTCAGGTTAGGCAAGCCATCCTACAACCTCCTTCATACCAGCCTTAGGACTGGCTCTTTGGTAATTCAAGCTATCACCTGAGAGTCTGTGGAGAAGGGGTCCTGGGCTGCCATCTCAGCCTCCTAGGGGTTCAGTTGCTGCCAGGTCTGGGCAGAGCTTTGTGAGATGAAGTAAGGAGTAGCTCTGAAGAGTGCAGGTCTCCATCTCATAAACAGAACAGTCAATCATCCATTGCTTCTCGTGGGATATAAATGCTTCTTGTGGGATGATTAGGGAAGATGGTAAAACCCTGATAGCCAAGGACATTTCTCAGCCCACTTCTCTGTTTAGTCTGATTATGCAGTTAAAGGCAGAAAATTGTCAAGACCTAAAGATTCAGTTTCTTCTTTGGGGCTCTTGCAAACAGGAATCCAGAAAGCCATTGGATCTGATTTGTACAAATCTAAGAGGAGGGCAACATAATTTAGTATATCTGTTTGAATCAATACAAGCCTTTCTGAGTTGTGGGTGGTGATGTATATCTGTAATCCCAGTTGCTCAAGAGATTGAGACAAAAGGATGAAAGTTTGGGGCTAGTCTGGGTAATTTAGCAGATCCTATCTCGAAATTTTAAAAGCTTTTTTTAAAGACCAGGGATGTAGCTCAGTGGTAGAGACCTTGCCTAGGATGTGTGAGGCCCTCGGTTCAATTAAAAAAAACCACTACCACCACCGCCAACAAAAACAAACCAAAAAACACAAGCCTTTTCTTAAGGATCAACCCTGATTTATACTCAGTTTTAAAGGTGCCTAAATAATTGTTAGTCAAGAGATACTCTTAGAGTCAGCATATCTGTGCTTTCATCTCAGAATTCAGAATACCATCAAATTTTCCTCTCCCCACCAAAGTAAGCCCTTCATAATGAGCCCATGTTTGCACTGGTCTAATTCTCCTGTGGATCTCAGGGCTTCCAACCATTCATCTCAAAAAGGACAGCCTAGAAAAGAATGTGGTTGAACACCAGGGTTCTGACTCTAATGTTAACTGCCAGGCTAGTATCTGCATTTTCTATTTCTTCCCTCTCTCCTTCGTCAATGGGATTTGGCCCTTAGGGAATTGAGACTTTGTTTTTATTCTCTTGAGACTCCATTTACAACTTTTTCACTTGTTTTAGTTATAAAGGAAAGCATTACCACAGACCCGCGACGATAAAGGAACTGTGCTTCATCGGTTTTGTTTTATTTTGTTTTGTTTTCCCTTCTGTACAATTGGCATGTTGGGCCAGATAACTGTGGTGGGGATTGTCCTGTGGCCTGTAGGATGGCAAGAGGATTGGTCTCTATTCAGGATCGGTGATGGCGAACCTTCAAGAGCTTTCAGTGATACAAACAGCCGGCTGGGGCGCAGGTGCTATACATCGGCCACCACTGCACTAGATGCTAGTAGCAATCTCGCTCCTCATCAGATGCACTCTACAGTCAGTGCCTGATTTAGGATGCTTTGACTTAGGTTTATAAACTTTATGATGATACGAAAGCAAGGTACGTTCAACAGAAACCATACTTCAAACTTTGAATTTGGATTTTTATCCCAGGGTACTAAAAATGTCATACAGTACCCTCCCATTATGCCGGGTAGCAGCAGCAGCAAACTACAGTTTCCAGTCAGTCACTCAATCGCAAGGGGAAGCAATCCATGCTCTGCAGTGTACTACGATTTGGGTAGGTTATAGACATGAAATGTATTCCTAAACTTAGGGTAAAATATATAAAAATAAAATAAACATGGGGTATTTTGGGTTTGTTGGGTTTATTGGGATAACACTGCATCATGATGAAGTCAAGAAGAATCTATAGTGTGCCAACCAAAAAATGTCTCAACGTTGCAAATATCTCCGGGGGTGGGGGTGGAGGTGGAGGAATTGTTCTAGATAGAAATCAAATCTAGTAGAAGAAAAGCCCTATCATATTGTCCTCCTTTGCATGGCTTTCACAGAACTCTCCTCCAAGAACTGAATCCTGGCTTCCTTGCAGTAACTCTATTCATGTATTTCCTAACAAAATATACCAGGTGTTCATACAAAACAGACTTTTTAGTAAATACTCTCATAAATTATTGCACTAAATTTTGACAATAACCTTATGTGGTAAGTGTAATTGTGAGTGATTTCTATTTACATAGAAGGAAACTGAGGCTTGGAAAGGTGAGGTGACTTGCTTATAGTCATCCAGAGTCAGTGGCAGAACCAGGAATGCATGTAACATTCAGAGACACCCCTTGACAACCAAATTCTACTGTCTCTTTTGCACAGACAGTAAAATTAACAGGTTAGGATTCATAACATCGGGCAAAACTCAACCAGAGTTTCATGGGTTTAATGGCTCCTGAAAACTCTTTGAGTTTTCTGAGTTTGCCTTCTTTCATTTTATGTTTTTATAGACACTGGGGGAGTGATAATCATTTGAACAGTTAAATTGATTTAGGACAGTAAAATCCATTTTTTCTCAGTCTTGAAATTACATCAAATCATTTGCCATTCTGAACAGACTACAATGCCTCCAGCACCCTGCCACCCCACTTTCCCCTGCTGCTCCACAAGTCCCATTACCTATCCTTACATTTTCCTTTTAATTTCTCAAACAAGATTGCATTTTATATTTCAGAGGCTACTCCAAGGAACAATAATGAGGAACTCTACAGCCAAAATACTCAGAAGGAAACCAAGGGAACCAAGAAGAGGAGAAAGACAGGGGAAAAGGAAAACTGAAAAAGACAAATATATTTTCTAGACCCTTTCAAGTGAAGGCTTGATAATCCACACTGCTTTGCAAAATATCACATTTGATTGTTAGTTTAAAGAAGAATCATTGGATTGCAGAAGAGAAGGCTCTGGCTGACACTGAAAACCACACCCCAGTGTCATGGCCAGGGCCTTCAGTCTTAGGCCTTTCTGATGTGGTAGAAAGATATTGAGAATCGAATTTTTGTTTGTTTTGATTCTACCACTACTTTACTTCATTTTTTTTCATGAAGCAGAAGACTGTAGTGGGTCCTGAGTCTGGAGATTTGCTCCCTCACTCTCAGCACCTGAGCCTGGGTTCAGGGTCAAGGAGCTGACGGTAGGACACTAATTGTAAGAAGAGAGCGTCCACAGGGTAGCCCAGCTGCCCTGGCATTGCCTTTGATGGGGCCAGGACAAAATGTTACCAGTTTTTGGGTCCCAAAGAGATTCTTTCCAGGCTTTTGACATTCTGAACAAAGAACTGGATAAGATATGTGAAAAAAGGTAGCAAGAATTTACATTTATTGAAAGTAGAAAAGAAATATGCTCTGAAGAGTGAGAGCAGACTGGTGAACAGACTCATAGCTGCCATGAGGATAATGGCAGAGCTGTTTTGTATACAGAATTTCTAGATTGCTTCTCCCCATGCAAACAAAACCTTTGGGAAGGTTGTCTGTCAGTAACTTACTTGGCCCAATGTTAGAATTAAGCTGTCCTATCAAAGGCAGGCTTGGTTTTGCACCTGATGCAAATGAAGAATTGAAAACATCACTTTTGTGATTGGTCCTACATGCCGGGGTTGGGAACTGCATAGTCATTCGGAGTTTATGTTCTGTGAATGTGCCCTGGGTCTTCAGAATTGATGGGCTCTTCATAGTTGTTTAACCAGGTTTCCCTGTCCTAATCACCTACCTCAATTCTTCCCCAAAATATGGTACCCTGGGATTTGAGAGGACAGCAGAAGTAGGAAGGTCACACTCACCTTTCTCTCACCCTTCTCTCCTAAAACTTTCATTCAAAAGGTGCCCTCTTCCGGCACTGCAGAGAGAGACAGAGACAGAGACAGGGACAGAGAGAGAGAGAGAGAGAGACAGAGAGAGATCGATCCCTACACCCCAAGGAAAGGAACACCTTATCTCTAAAGACAAGGGGACAGAAAAGTTGGACACACAGGCCTTGCTAAGTCCCCCCAAGTCCATCGCCAGTAGCTCATAACCCCTTTGTCCAATCAACTACATCCATTTCTTCATCAAATCTAGCCTAAAAATATACAGGTTTTCTTCTCTCTTTGGGTCTTCATTTCTGATGGAACCTGTGTCACACACAAAACTTTATTACAAAAATGTGTATGCTTTTCTCTTGTTAATCTGTCTTTTGTTGTAGGGGTCTCTGCCATAAACTGAGGGTGGAAAAAAGGGCATTTCTTCTCACCTCGCCTGTGGCATGGACTATACACCAAAGTCATATTGATTCTGTTTTCTGGGAACTCATCCATGATCCCAGTCAGATGTAACACAGGGACTAAATGGAAACTATTTACATAAGAATAAGATTAGATGAAAAAATCACATTGAAAACTTGAAATCAGCGTGTAAACAATAGTTCTCTCTATTCTCTTCCAAAATCAAGGATCTAGTCAAGATCAAGAAGAAGAAACAACACGAGGTATTTTCTATTTTCCCTAAAAGAAAAACACAGCCCAAACCCTGTGTAGTCCCCCTTTGGTCTTCTCTTATCTCATAAAGTAACAACACAGGATTTTTTTTGGGGGGGGAGAGGGTATAAGAATTATAATATGATTATTTAGACGGTAAGTTTAGTGATGTTCAAACTGTACACTGCAACCCTATAGAGATTAATAAAATCAATTTCATGGATTTCAAATAGCACTTTAAAAACAAGCACCAGTGTGGCTGGGGATATAGTTTAGTGGCACAGTGTCTGCCTGGCAAGTGCAACATCCTGAGTTCAATTCCCAGGAGAAAAAAAAAAACAAGCACCAGCAAACAACGTGGTAGGATTGGAGAGCAGGTCTGGTGGTATGAAGTATGTCCAGGAAAGGTTGCCCTTGAGTCCTGTCAGGATAAATTTAATATCTAATGTCTAAATTTAATATCCATTTCAAGAACTCACTCATTTTATTGTGGCCCAAATTTTTCCTAGCAGTCTACCTGAATCTGTTTACAAGCAATCATTCTTAGACCACAGCCCTCTTCCCTAAAATGTGTACAGATAGATAAATGAGTCTGGAACAGTTTCGTTTTTCCCTCATGTGGGTGTTCTGAAAAAAGGCTTCTACAGAAATATTTGAGAAACACTGTATTCTGAATTCCTCCCTTGTAGATTCCCGGTGCACATTAGTCTGTGAAAGAACACAGTCGAGGTTTAACCTCATTCAGCCCAAAAGGTCCCAAACACATCTGATCATGAAGCCTTTAATGAAGCAATTTCTATTAACAGCCCCACTCCCTTTGGTTTTAGCTAAACCTCCGCCCTTTAGCTTTCTGCATCTTTGCATTGTGATTGCTGTAATTTTTCCTCAACAATACGCAGTAGGTCTTTGCTGATTTCCTGGTGCCGATGGAAGGAAGGTTTACCAAATTACCTGTTCCACGACGGGAGGATTTCCACTGTGGAAGCCCAAACATAGGACTCTCTCTTCAGTTTTTATTTAGAGAGAAAAATTTCCTATGCTAAGCTGATTTCTGCAACTGTTGCTGAATTGCATCCACTGGCTGGTCAGTTGATCACTGTGGGTAAAGTCTGTTTATTGGTTTTGAGATTATTTTATATTCCTTTTCCTCTTTCTTCACGTGGGCGCTGTGCTGTGAAGCGTGACCGTGCACCTGCCTGTGTGTGCACAGTGCCCTGAACTCAACCATTTGAGCGCTTTCTTTTCTTTTTATTCAAATAAAAGATAAGCCACACTGGCCAGGGCATGTGGCCGCTTCCTTAGAGTTCGTTAATAAACTGCGTTTATGTATTGTTGCAAAACGGTCAACACGCCAGTCTGTCTGTTAGAAACAGGTGCCAAGAAAGGAACTGTTTAATTTTTCCACGTGGCAACTACTTTGGACAAGCACCATTTCTTACCAAACCAAGCCTGTTTACGCCGTTAAACCATAGGACTAGAAAGTCTTCCTTTGTACCTCAGGCTCGGTCTGGTCTCTGCATCTTTGACCCTGCATCTTCGATGTCACCTCACCGCCGGGCTACTGCTGGGTGGGAACTCAGTGCTAGTCCCTTCCCGAGTCAGCTGCTTTGGGTATTTGAAAGCTGCTTTTTAGATCTATCTCTTGTCATTTCACAAATGAAGCCTGCTTTTCTAGTGCCTAGGCTAGACAGGGTTTTCTGTGCTTATTGACTGCAGCAGCTCTATTCTGCCCCCAGTAATATCCAAGGAGACACACCCACCCACTCACTCAGAGCCACCCTTGGCAGGAAACGCGAGGGAGAACTCCCCTCAGGGCCCAAGTAAGTGGTGCCGTTACCAAGGCTTCCTCTCAGCCCAGCCTGCACCCCACGACCCCCACTTCCCATCTTCTCATTAATTTCTGCTTATTTTCTTCCTGTACATTCAAACAGCTCCAACTGATGAAATAATGCCCACCGTGTTGCTTTTTAACTGATAGGCTCTAATCATTATGTCACCGAATTCTGCACATCCATGCAAAGTAAGTCTGGGCTCTCTAAAGGTTTCATTTGTTCATTCTACCAGTAAGTATGAACTCTGTGGGTGAGAAATGTCTAGGGCTCTGTGTACCAGACGATGCTGCCAACAATGGCACAGTCCTTGCCCTGTGCTTACGTGATAATGAGAGAGACATAACAAATAACACAAGCAAAATATACAGTCGGTGAGTGATCAGTGCACAGGAGAGAAAATAAAGTAGCAAAGATGTGCTAGAAAGTCTTCGGGCAGGCATGGGGTCAGAGCCAAGATGGGGGTGCAGGGGAGGGAGTTGGTGTTTGTTCAAAATTCTTAGAGTGGGAGAGAGTTGTGTAGGCAAAGCACATCAGGTGATGAGGCTGGCACTGTGACATTTGGAAAAATAGCAGAAGCATGAAGGTCACTCTCACTCTCCTGCCTTCTCTGAAGCAGATCCTAAAACCTGGGAAGGAATTTTCTGATCTTCCCTGAAGAAGTTGTAAGACCCTCGTTCAAAATGTTCTTCCCCCATACCCAGAGGAAAGGAGCATCCTTATCTCTGAAGACACAGAGACACTGGAAATAACGTAACAAAGAGACCTTGCTAAGTTACCATCAATCTGTTTGATCACATCCACACCAGCCAATCATTCTTCACCATGACTGTCTACTCCGTCATCGTAGAAACTACAAAATTTACCCATTCTTCAGGTCTTCGTTTCTTCATGAAGGCTCCCATATCTTGTAAACTTATATTAAATAGAAGTTTATGCTTTCCTCTTGTTAATGTCTTTCATTATACAGGGCACGCCCATGAACTTAAGGTGAGAAAGAAAGACCTTTCTTTCTTTGTCAGCTAAGAGACCAGTACATGCCAAAGCTCTTGGGTGAAAATGTCTCCCATGAAGAAAAATGTGCATGAAGTGCCTGGCACACAGATAATACTTAATAGATATAGTGTGTCAGTCAGTTTTTGTTACTGTAATGAAATACTGGAGCCAGGCTGCTGAACAAAGAAAAGTCATTTTTGGCTTATGGTCCTAGACGTGCAAGATCTAGGTGCCTCAACTGGTGATGACCTTTTTGCCGGCAAAGTGCCATGGTGGGATACAACATAACATGGTAAGAGACAAGGAAGATTGTGGACTCTCTCCCTCTTCTCATACAGCCACCAGGATTCAATCATGAGGGCTCCATCCTAATGATCTTATTTAATCCTATACTTCCCAAAGGCCTCACATCTAAATACATGTCAGGGTGAGTCCCCACCCTCTTAATATCATTAACATACAACTTTAAGGATAAAATTATTGCATGAGTTGGGGAGACTGTATTCAAATCATAACAGGTAGCTATAATTATGATTGTCACCCATTAGACATTTGTGGTTTGAGTGACAGAAACAGGTGCATAGTTACTGGGCCAACTAGACCTAAGTCTGTTCTTTGGCCCAAGAGGAGTGCTTTATTATGGTCACTAAGTATGACTCCAGCATCCATCCTACTGGCATTCCTAGTGTGTGTCCATCAGAAAGGTCATGAAGTCATTGACCATGCAAGAAGATGAAGAGAAGACTTCGTTTGCCTGCCATAGTGCAGTAGTCTTCTAAGTGTGATCCCCAGAGCAGCAGCATCTCCAGAGAACTTGATAGAAAGGCAAACGCTCAACCTACAGGAAGTCTACAAAATCAGAACCTTTGGAATGGGGCACTGGTGACTGAACAAGTCTTCCAGGTGGTTCTGATATATGCTGAGTTTGAGAACCACCGCCTAGTTTTCTTCTCTCCGTTTCCTAGGCTTCACCAGTCTTTGCCTTTGCTCTCTGTAAACCCGTGCTGTGGGAAGGATGGCTTGCTATTGTTATTTCAAGCTTTCTGAGATGCCCTATTGGCTTCCTGTGGCTGTGACTCAGGATCTCTAGAGATAGCCCATCTGCCTACCTAGACAGATGTCACCAAAGTTCAAACTAAAACAGCTCCTGCTAGGCTCTGAGACCCACGCATGTGACTTTCTCTACTCCCATTACTTCCTCCAGCATTAGCAAAACTGGCACCGATTACCTCTGAGAGCTATTTTAAGTTTTGTTATTATGGAATTTAAAAAGAAAAAAGGAAACAAAAACAAAACAAAACAAAAGAGCTTTCAAAGCCAAAGCCAAGATAGAGCAGGCTCAGATATTCAGACAAAACCCAGCGTTTATTCCCCTCCCTGCACCAGGAAGATGTTATCTTGCTTTTTCCTGTGAATCAGATAATGTGTGACACTCTGGGAACCAAGGCCATTTTCAGTAACTTTTCTGGCACTGAAAGACCAGGTGACCCAACTTTTCCACAGGAATTAAAAAAGTAACTATTGCTCTTACATCATGGATGGATGGAAGAGTGGGCTGGGTGCCGAAAAGGAGGGAGGAGGTCATTGGGAATCTGATTTGTTTCTCTTCAGTTCAAATCCTCTGGTAACGTCCATTGGTTTAAGCAACTGTCCTCAATGTTAATCTGAAACAGAATTACCTGGGACTGTTTGAAATGTAGATTCTTAACCAAGTGCTTCTAATGGACCTTCAACTTTTGGAATTACAGGAAGGATAGAGCCTCGATTTCATAATTTCAGAAAAAAATGTCTCCCCATGATGCAGGAGCAGGTATCTCTTAATAATCTTTTACCATTTTCCTTTGGCCAGTAAGAATAACATTTGTTTTTATTTTTTGGAAGTTCATGTATTTTACAAGTTTCCTTCTATTTCTCATTTACTTAGAAATTTTGTTAGGAAGGCCTGTTAAAAATTATACAAGAAGCTGGCCCCTTCGATGGTTCCCACCATGAGTGAGGGAACCTAGTTGGTATAGGAGTGGAGCTCTGGACCTTCATATTCTCTAAGTTTCTACTCAGTCCGGTTCTCCCAAATAGTGCCAAACCTGCCCTGGTTTCTTGGTCCTTGACAAATTTTATTCAGTCAGGGATACCTAAAAAGCCCAAAAGCCATGTGGTGGGGGCTGCTTTTGCAGAAAAGTCCAGCAAAGCTTTGTCTTGGGACAAGAGACAGGAGGCAGCTCAACATCAGGCTCTTGCCCTGAACAGCTTACGAGGCCAACTCCTGGCAATCTACTACTTTGCTGTTAATGGATGCTCAAAAAGGGTCATCAAGCATCAGGAGCTTCCTGTTCCTTGAACAAAGGGAAAATGAGGATCTTGCTGTTCATTTAAGAAGCAAAGCCCAAAGTAGTTCCATGTTTTAGAGGCAGTGCTGCAGTCCAATGAGTACAGGAGTCCTGGAGTCGGCACTGCAGGAGAGACTTTGGATGAGCTGCAGGAAGGACATTGCTAGTCCCCAGAAAAATGCAGATGGCCCAGAAGCTTGTTCTCCTTCAGATGGCTTTGTCGGGTGTGCTCCAGAAACTGTCACTTGTGGTTTTGGAAAGTGGAAGAATCGTTGTGGAGGACAGACCCAGCAAGGAGACGTAGATGCCCGAATGAAGAACTTTAGGCGTTAATTCAAGTTAGTTGCTTTTCTTGGAAGCTGGACAGCCAGAGGGAGGAAGAATATCTCTGGGAAATTAACTTGGAGCAAGAAAAGCTCAGGCTGCCGGAGTGGGCTA
>RJWT010011481.1:9280-23364 GCA_004365215.1 Cuniculus paca
AGCCATTAATGACACAGGAGGCATTTCCTGAGGGTTTGGGCTTAGAATTTTCTTTTACAAAAACCTGAGGACTGATTGACAAGAGTGGTCCTGAGCACAGCACCTTGGTCTTGGATAAGCAGCGCTGTGGGAAACAGCCACCAGCGCTAGCTCTCTGGTGAGATAGCACCAGGATCTGGAGAGCCATGCTTTCTGTGAGGGGAAGAATGAGATGCTCAAAAAATTAGGACTTCTCTTTCAGACATAAAAAAGCCAAAGCAGCCAGGCATGATGGTACATGCCTATAATTGCATCAGTCTGGAGGCTGAGGCAGAAATATTACAGGTTCAAGCCTAGCTTGGGCAACAGCCACTGAGCAACACCCTTTCTCAAAATAAAACAGTTTTTAAAGGGCTGAGGCCCTGAGTTCAATCCTCAACACTGAAGAAAGGAAAGGAAAGGAAAGGAAAGGAAAGGAAAGGAAAGGAAAGGAAAGGAAAGGAAAGGAAAGGAAGGAAAAGAAAGAGAGAAAGAGAAAAGAAAAAAGAAAAGAAAAGAAGAAAAGAAAGAAAAGAAAAGAAGAAAAGAAAAGTGGCAAAATGAGCTAGTCATATAGCTCACAGCTTCAGTCTGTAGACACCAGAAAAGTGAGTCTGCATGGCTCCTGTTGCTGAAGGTTACTGAAATAACACAAAAGCACCCGGGTTTTCCTGAATTATTCACGTGAATCTGTAACCTATTAATTAAACAACAGTTTCTTTAAATAAATTTACACTATCTAGTCTATAAATTTAAAAATACCCTAAGATTTCTCTCTAGTCTTTAAAGTGGTATCTTATTTCATTAATCCTAAAAGTGCTTCTAACTTGCCAAGAGGTGCCTGCCCAGGTCTAGTGTTGACCCTAGGATACTCTCCTCAACTAGCAGTACAGCCTCAATCCTTTCCTGTGCCTTCAGCCTTCAACATTAGACAGCCTTTTTTACAGTCATTCATCAAATTTAATGACAAATGCCGCATTTTGGCTAACTATACTGATTTTACCAATTCTTCTATTCCAAAGTTCTTAGAGACATAGACTTTTGGAGCTACAAAAAAAAAAAAAACCTTTAATTTTACATTTATTTTATAGAGACCAAGACTCAGAGAACTTAAATGATATCATATACCTACTTGGTACAAGGCTTAAGACAAAAATCCAAAATCCTTAGTCTCAGCTTCCTGTTCTGGGGCTCTGTCTATTCCACCAGGATGCCTTATTCTCTTACATGACTATAGTCATATTATGACAAGTTAACCACACCTAAACAGGTGCTCTACACCTGTTAGTTACCGCATGTCTCATCTGGGTTAAAATGACCAAGAAAAATGGCAAGCAACTGGGTTTATAGAGAGAATCATGTCGCTCTGCTACTAAGGCAGAAGGAGTTAGGCCAAGCTCTCTTGTTTTGAATACAATATGTAAAACTCTAAATAAGAAAGGTGCTGGCCAAGATGTGCCACATGGAATAACTATTGTGACCTATAGTTTGAAGTCACTGGTGTATATTTATCATACTGATTAGTAAGAGTATAGCTATAAATTCTATACAGGGCATTCTCTGGATGACACAGAGACCAAAGAGTAGGAAAGAAAGATAGTGTCACAGAAAGGACTATCTCCTCTCTTTCCAAGAACACACACAAAAATGTATGATTAAAATATAGATAGATATAAGATAGACGGATGATAGGTAGGTAGATAGATAGATAGATAGATAGCTATGATAGACACATAGATGATAGATAGATAGATAGATAGATAGATAGATAGACAGATAATACTCCCTGGACCCAATATCATCAGGTTGCTATTTCTCATTACCTCCTCTAACCAGTTTGTCTCTTACATCTTTGTAGCATTCTTTGTTCCCTGCTTCCTTTTTCCTTTCTTTGTACTTCATGATTGTATCACTGAGTCTTAATTCATCTGGGTAAAAGGGAAGCTAGACAATGATAGATTTGCACCTAGTATAACACTTTGAGAAATTCCAGGTATAGTAAAGTAAAAGCTCCAGCTTATAAAAAAAAATCTGAAAATGTCTTAACTTGAAATATGTAATGTGTACATATAAAGATGTTTACACATATAAACACACAATTATACTCTTCTAAATAGCCAAGGGCATACTCATCACAATAAGTGCCAAAAAAAAAATGATGGATGCTAACTGTAACCATCAAACATTTAGTTTTTGGCAAGAGCTAATCTGTATCTCCTCATGATTAATTTTTATTGGCAAACTCAGAAAACTCAGGAGGAGCCAAAGAAATGTTCTTGAAAATTAGTTCTTATTGAGCTGCATGGAGTTGTTCCTGGCCCCAGACACTCAGCTGTTAGCATGGAGAGGGAGTAGACACAGCCCTCGTTTTTATTTCCAGTTCACAATCAGTGCTTTACACGTTTATCTTTCTCTCACATGAGTTCTCTCTTGATGACTTTGCTCTTTTACTTTCTCTGCTCCTCCCCATTCTCCAGAACAATGAAGGAGGAGTGATTGCTCAGCTCCCCAGTGATGTCACCTCCTTTAACCAGACAGGACTAAAGCCTGGGGAAGAGTACATTGTCAATGTGGTAGCACTGAAAGAGCAAGCACGGAGTCCCCCCACCTCGGCCAGTGTGTCCACAGGTGAGTGCCTCCGACATTTCCCATAGGGCTACTCGGTTCATCACTCAGGAAAACCAACTGCAGAATTACCCAGGGAGTAGAGAAGCAAAAGAGGAGTGAGAGTTCCTCCTCAAGCTGAGGCAACATGGGGACCTGGAGAAGGATCTTCTCCGCCAGATGCTTAGCTGTTCATATTCCTCATCGCTTAGCCTGGCAAGCGTAGAAACCAGGGAGGGTGTTCCTTGGTGGAAACTCTGTTAAGACTTTGCTTATATTATTCATCAAGAGGCTTCTTTCATCAGTCCCCTACTGTCATTAGCTTTGGAACCAACAAAAGTTGACTTACTCTTACCTAATATGAGATTTGGAAAAAGCAGAACCTTCCCAAACCTCCATCCATCTTGTGTAGCACCTCATTCATTGAAATGATATGATGATTAAATTAGATCGAAGTTCACAAAGTGATTAGCACTGTGCTGATAAGAGTGAGTGCTTAACACTTGGTATATACAAATCTGTCCAGAACACATGCTTAGAAGTGAAAGCAGGAGGAGATAAACCATCAAAACCAGGAGGTAAAGTTGGACCACTGGTCAAGGTGACAATTTAAGTTGATTATTCTTTCATTTCCACAGTTCGTTTCATTCATGATCATTGTATTTGTAGGCTTGATTCATCAGCTGTGCCATATTTGGCCTCACTGTTTCCTTAACAAGAGATGTTTAACTTCCATTTTTTTGTTGTTTTGTTTTGTTTTGTTTTGTTTTGTTTTGTTTTGTTAATCTCTTTAATGTTTCTTTGGGTAGAAAAGCACTAGGTTCTTACACAGTATCTACTTCTGCATTTCAACCTCTTTTTTTTTTTTTTTTTTTGCGGCACTGGGGATTGAACTCATGACCTCGAACTTGCCAGGCAGGTGTTTAGGCCACTGAGCTAGACCCCCGGCCCTAACTTCCATGTTTTAAATTAGCCCCTGTGGTCCATATGTATGTTCTTTCTCCAAGAATTTCTCAAAACTTAAAAATAGCATATGGTATTAATTTTTATTCTGCAGCTTATTGATAAGACAGCTAAGAGTTTTCTTTTCTAAGTAGCTTTCCTTGTCAGTAACAAAAACTGAGATAGGGGAATATTGGGACAGTTTTACTTTTCATAAATAGAAACTGGTACCCTTAAATCCAGGACAGGACAGGATAGGACAGTACAGGACAGAGGAGAAAGAGAGAGAGAGAGGCAAAGGCAGAGACAGAGAGAACAAAAACTATGTCACAAGACCATGCTTATGGACAGGGATTCGTACTTTGCTATTTGCATCCGAACCACATAACACCAGGTGCTGAGGCTCATGCTCATCCCTGGAAACCCTGGCTATGGCCATCATGGCACCGATTTCTCCCCGTCCTGCACTGAGGCACCACAGCTGTGCCCTGAGGCCAGGGTCTGGTGGAGAGTCACGCCTCTCATTATTCGCTCTCCCGTGTCTCAGCAAGAGCAGCTCCACTCCCAAACATTTTATATTTTGTACAGTTGTTTAAGATTTTGTTCTTGAAATGAATTTTTTCACTCAAACAGAAAAGGCTTCTAAAAGCACTTCTCTGGGGCCGGGGACACAGCTCCTGCCTGGCAAGCGTGAGGTCCTGAGTTTGATTCCCAGTACCAAAAAAAGGCACTGTTTTAATCCAAATATGCTTTAGAAGAAACCCCATGAACCTGAACCCTAAAATGCTCTGTAGGACTCTCCAGAAGGGCAAGGGCACAGCTCATCTCAAAGGTCATGCTGGAACCTGAAGAGCTGACATTTGAATGCAAGCATAGATTTTCCACTTCAGCTATGCACTGATTCAGGATCCCCAAGCCATTTTTGTGATTTGATATTGAGAAATCATTAGTACAGAAAAAACACTGGAAGGGGGAGATGGTTCACAAGAGGAGCGAGAACATGACTGTTGAATATTTTATTTTTCTTCCCAAGTATTTAAAGTACTTAGAGAAGGGAGTCCAACCCAGTCTTGGTCTTACATTCAAACCACAATTTCATAAAATTTGCAGTATGGCGGGGGGGGGGGGGCTTGAGATTAAAAGTTTCAGATGCCATGATAAAACTAGGCAGAGTTTTTTCAATTAAGAAAAAAAGTCCTGTTTTTGGTGTTGTGTATAGTAGCCATAAAAAAAAAAAGTACATGAATTCCAATTTACTTTATGAGTAGGGCTTATGTTTGTTTGGAAATTAGGGCCTAAATGGAAAACAAGCCTATATTTCCTTGATTGGAATAGCATATTACTGCCAAGTGACCAACCAGAGGGCAGAATCCAGGGGCAGTGGCAGAAAACATGGCTGGCTCCCAACCCTGTCTGCTGTTTTTAGGAAACGATTGTTTAATTATTTCCTTCTACTAAGGTCTGACCTACACCAACCCCTCCTGGGAAGCTCTGAGTCCTCATCTGCACTCAGACTGGCTTTTTCCAGCCAGGCCATTTTGTGAATGCAAATACTAGACCTCCCGCAGCTAGAGCCCTCTGTGCTACATAATCACATTCTAACATGGTCAATCCGTTACAGTTAGGGTTTTCAGATCTAAAGAATTGAAGGACGAAAGCTGTATGTGGTCATTGGAGTTTTTCCTGATGACTTTTATATTTTTTGGATTTTTTTTCCCCAAAAGTTCCAGTTCACTGAAACCCTGCCCCTTCTGCCTCATGGATGAAGAGGTTCATCCAGTGATTTCATCTGTGCCACACTCACGAGCTGTCTACTTTGTCTGAGGCATCAAGTTTGTACCTCAACCAGGAAGCTACTCCCCGTCTCATAATGCAATTAAATGAAGTTTAAAAGATCCTAGTTATTTAAAGCCACCCAGTGCAACATGCTGAATAGAAGTCATCTGAATGGTGCCTGTTACATCACATGACTACCTCAAATATGAAAACCAGGACTTGTTTCAACACCAAACCAGACATTTCCAAAATGGTCTGATTTTCATTTTGGCTGGTGCTAGACCAAAAATCTGAAGTTGCTTAATGGAAATCAGGAAAGGGCTAGTTCCAGGAGGAGACTGGGGTCCCCAAGGAAATACCGACCTTTTAAAAGTTGAGGGAATCCAGGTTGACGTGGGACAGTGCCAGGGGAGAGACCCCTTCCTGGAGACAAAGTAGAAGGTGGTCTGGGAAGTGCTGGTTAAAAACAAGTCTTAGTCAAGACACAAAGGTATTAAGGAAGGGAAATGTATTTTACCTAGATGAAGCAAAAGAGAATTTACTAGAAGGACATAGAGCATCTCACAGAAGCCTGGGGCCAGAAATTCATGTGGGCCTCATAAAAGACTTGCATCACAAAATGGAACATTAGGAATTGATTTACTCTTCATATCTTTCTAGAAGGTCCACATGGTCATTGATTTCTGCTCTCTCCTCCTCTTTCTTCTCCTATTTTCATTTTTTCTCTCCACTATCCTCTCCTCCCTTTCCTTCTCCTCTCCTCTCATTTCCCATCAGACACTTTCCATTTCTATGTATATAGTAGAGAATGGCCTCCCCAGGCCTAGCTCTACATGGTCCACCACAGGCTAATTAGAGGACCAGAGTCTCTGGTGTCATTTCCTAATCTTTAAAGACTTTTAATAGTATGCAGCTCCAACCAAAAGGCTGTATTCACAAAGCAAATGCAAACATACTACTCTTTTAGTGAGTAATGAGCAATTCTCAAGGAAGTACATATTAGCTCTGCAGACAACCCCTGAGAAGTTCAGAATACCATTTTCAGTTCCCACTAAGCCCTTTCTTTTTCTATCCCCCTTCTACATTTTCTCACTTCCCCTACTCAGTATAACTCAATATGAAAGGACCCTAAGTGGGAGCCAGAGCCATGGATGGTGGCCCTGCAGGAAACCAGTCAACTTTTCCAGGTGTCTCATCTGCTGCACAGGGCCCATGAGGGACATATCCTGGAGAATCTGAGGGCCTGTGTGTGCCTGCTGTGCCCCGCTGGCTTCGAAATTTGCAAACACCAGGGGAAAGAATGACCCACAGTGGTCACTCCCAAGCTGAGGTCCTCTTTGAATCAGAGCAGCACATTTCCTCAAAGAGCATGGCTCAGGTCCACAGATGCAAGTGTCTGTTGGGTTTGGGTACAGTCAGCAGCTGGTTGGTTGCCCTGTGAGTATGGCTGAACAGAGACAACTTTTAAGCACTCCTTTTGGCAACCACATGAACACCTCAGAAGTTTAGAGAGGGTGATCATTTCCTCAAGGCTCAAGGAAGGGCAGAGCTGGGCTCCAGACACACTCAAGAACTCTGTCCTCAGGTGTCTGTCCCATCACACCCAGAAAGAGATGCCAGTAAGTACTTTTCCCCTTCCCAGGGAGGAAGTGCCACCACCTGAAAGCCATAGCTTTATATAAGGAGACTTAGGCCAAGTATCAAGGGAACTGAGCTCTAGCATCATTTTATTATGCCTCACTTTCCCCATCTGTAAAATGGGGTGATGATATCTATCTCCTCTTTGACCACACTAGTGTCAGAAGGAAAGGAGAAAGTTGATGTGATGGCTTATTTCTCAATCAAGTTCTCCTTCTCTCTGATCCCTCTCATCCAGTCATTGATGGGCCCACACAGATCCTGGTGCGAGATGTCTCTGACACGGTGGCTTTTGTGGAGTGGACCCCTCCTCGTGCCAAAGTTGACTTCATTCTCCTGAAATATGGCCTTGTGGGTGGGGAAGGCGGGAAAACCACTTTTCGGCTGCAGCCTCCCCTGAGCCAATACTCAGTGCAAGCCCTGCGGCCTGGTTCCCACTACGAGGTGTCCGTCAGTGCAGTCCGAGGGACCAACGAGAGTGAGTCTACGACCACCCAGTTCACCACAGGTAAGTCTGGGCCAGGTCAAAGGAGTGCGAAAGGAGCAAGAGAGTGTACTTGGCATCCGCATCCTTACAGCTGCTACAAGACGGGTGTGATAATTTGGGGGGGCCTCCTGTGGATGTCAGCACCACTCACTGGATAATATAGAGCAGTGAGGGGGACTAGCTTCTGCTGGCCACATGTATGCTTCTGTGTAAATCCCTTCTTCCTGTGGCTCTCAGGTTTCTCCTTCACAAAATGACAGGCTTGCCTTGAAGACATTTAAGCTCCCTATTGCTTGCCCAAATGGCAACTTTGTGAGTGTTCAGGATGGGTGCCTCTTCCTCCAGACACTTTATGCCATTTGCTGAAAATTGTAGTAATAATGCTTTAAACCTGTTATGACTGCACGACCACAATGGTGCACCTTATCACTGCACAAAGCCAACCTCTACAACGATATAGACCGTCCCCTGAGATCCATGACTCACTCATCATTTGTGCGCACTAGCGATAAGGGGAACAGGAGACCAGGTTGCCACAGACAGGAAGCTGAATCAAGTGTATGTAAATACCTCCTGCCTTGCTGTGATGACCAGTGCCACCTCTTCTCAAGGTTGTTGGGACTCAAAGAGTATCCAACAGTCAGGAATGGCCAGACCTCAGAGTGACTCGTCCCAGCATCCATCAGTCTGGCCAGCTAGTGGGTAAGTTGGACAGACAATATCAAGCTTCCTGACAAACTCTCAACAAGTGTGATCAGATTAGTAACCAAGTCTCTAATCCAGACTGTTCGTCTTGAGCTCTCTCCCTTGGGGAGGTCACGTGTCAAAGAATATCCCTGCCAACTTCAAGTTGACCCAGGAATCAGAGGAAACCAATCATATCTATGAGATCGCAGAACCGCCACCTTCTGACAGAACAGAAGAATCACTAATCAAGCGTCCTACACTACTGTGGGTCATGTCCTAAAAGCCCGTCACAGAATGGAGTCCAGGGGCCTCCAGGAGCCTCAATAGCTAGCACTCCCTGCTCCACTTGGGTTTTAAATCACGATAAATAAGCCAAAGAGTAAGACAAATGGACACCAACCTATCTCCTAGATTGGAGCAGACAGCTTAGTGGTAGTCAGATGGATTTGCACACTGAACAGCCACTGTGGACGTGAGCTGGTGTCTACATGGCAGAGGTGGGAGACTGCTCAGATTAGAGACCTGATCCCTAAGAGCAGCCCATCCTGGGAAAGAAAGGCACCAAGAGGCTGTGCCCAGAACTTTCTACGAAACTCAGCATGAGTTAAGCCCACTTCCTCAACAAAAAAAAAAAAGACCGGGAGTCTCCTGATGGAGCACCCTCCACACAGAAGTCTCTCCCTTAAAAGGAAACAAATGCAGCAACCTGGCAAACAGCAAGATACCCTGTAAAGCTCTCCCTGCAGCACTTGCACCAGGCTCCCCTCCCTCAACCCTCGTGTGGCCAATGGTATTTTTCACTAAGCACGACTTGGTATCCCCAGAGACTAAGTGTGCTTTTGGAAAAAAGGAACCAAGTTCTGCCCATTTCTCTTCTCTTCTCCTTCACTTAATCAAAAACGTTCCTGGGACCACATGAGCCAGGAATTGCTTCAAGGTCAGCCCCTACCACAGACACACACAGCACCCCTTGCTCAGGGTGGTGGTATCTGCTCTGGACCACGCGTCCTGCATTCCTTCCTTCATTTCCAGATAGATTGGGTTTGAAAAGTGGTTTCTTTGTGCTCTGCTGTGATAAGGAGTTTGAAGAAGCAAAAGTGGGGAAGAGGGCTCTCAAGCAGTGTGATGAAAAGCAAATTCTTGATGTTCAGGTGGACAAGATGGAAGCAGGATTGGCTGGTGGCCCAGGAAAATTCCAGTCAAGACAATTACATTCTGCCTCCTCGGACCTCCCCCTGAGTTTCAGTTTGCTGCTGCTTCGTGACTTTCCATTTCCGGTTGCCTGGTGGTTTGGCAGTAGGTAGGAGGCTACCTTCTCCAAGCAGACTCAGCCTGCATCTTGGATCTACTCGCCTCTGTCCCAGGACTAGGAGACGCCATGGGGTGGGAAGATACAAACAGCTTTACAGCCAGACTCTCAAAGTCCAGGGCTAGCAGGTGCCAGTTGAATAATGAAAGGGTACCCAGACTCTCACGGTAGGGCCCTCAGTCATTGCAAAACTCCGCTTAAATTCAAATTAACCAAAGTGCTTTTCCAGGTGATGGCTTCGACACTAGGAGTGCACTAATTGCACAGGCAATTAAAACAGAGATTTGCTTCCTGCATGGTGCCTGGGTCTTACAGCTAGTCTAAAAATGAAAGAACCCTGATGAAAGTACAGCAAAGCCAGTGGTGAGAGAGAAACTGGCCAAGAAGAATGGAAGACACCTTCAAAATCTCCCCATCTCCGCAGCCTTGCTTTCAGCTGGGGACTCTTGGGACTGTCCCTGGTGCTCTCTCCTTTGTGCACAACCCTCAGTCTTGGAATTCAGCCAACCCCGCATCCAAGCTGAATGCTCCAGACCTCACTTCAATGTTATGGACTGAATCTTTTCCTCTAAAAAGGTATTAAAGCCCTAAACTACAGGTTATATGAACGTGACCTTATTTGGAGATAGGGTCACTGCAGTTAGGAAAATTAAGTCAAGATCATTAGACTGAGCCCTAATCCAATCTAACTGTGTCCTTATAAAAGGGGAAATTTGGACACAGAAACAGACATGCACACAAAGAAAATGTCATGTGAAGGTGAAGGCAGAGAAACAAACCAAGAAATGCCAAAGGTGGCTATCAAATCATTAGAAGCCAAGACAGAAGTATGCCACAGCCTCTCAGCCCTTAGACACCAGGATCTTAGACTTCCTGATGATTATTTCATGTGAAGATATCCAGTTTGGAGTGCCTCATATGTCAGCCCTCAGAAACTAATGACAGCCAAGCCACAAGGAGTCAAGCTCCACCTGCTTGGCAGTAACCCCTCTGGGGTTCTCCAGCAAGTTCTTCCACAAGTTCAGTCTGGGTGGCCCTTGCTAACTGAGCTGATGGTCTGGTGGAGACAGCAAGACCATTGCAAGACCAGCTGCCCTTGTCCAAGCTGCCCTTTTCCCTGCACCGCTCACCCCAAGCATCCTCAAAACCCCACAGCTAAAATAGCTAACAAGACTTTTCTAGGGGCTTCGTGGTAGTACACAAAATGAAGAGATAAGGATCACCTGGTCATTAATTTGGATTATTGAGCTTCTGGGGTCTAAGAACTGTTCTAGGTACTGAGGTTATAGAACAAATGAGATAAACAAAATCCTAGTATACATGATTGACATTCTAGTGGGGGAAATTGGGCAATGAAAAGAAAAATACAGCATTTCAATCATGAATACTGTGATGAGAAGAGAAATGGATGAGATAGAGGGAGGCTCCGTTGGTTTTAGAAATTAGGAAAGATCTAGGAAATCACATTTTAATGAAGACCTACGTGATCTAAGTCACAAAAGGATCGAGAGAACAGCGTTTTAGGCAAATAGAGTAGCGCAAAGAAAAGTCCTGAGGTAGGAATTAGCTTGATGTGTTTCAAGAATAAGAAAAAGGCAGTCCAGCTGGGCCATGATGAAGAAGGGGTAGAAATATTAGGTGATGTCTGAGAAACACTGAACCAGCTCATTCAGAGCCCTGTAGGCTATGACGAGGAGTGTATAATCAGAGAATAAAAAAGTTATAAGTAGGAGAATTTTGTGATCTAACCTATGTTTTAGAGAGTAGATATGGCTATTACCAGAGCTCACAAACCCAGGGGTCTTGGCCTCATCCTAGCCTGCTGGCATTTTACAGACTATCTCAGTTCCAGCCTAAGGGGTGCCCTTCAAATGCCTCTCTGAGACATCAGGTTTCTAGACCCAGAGAGTCAATCATTTCACTTCTCCCAGTTCTGAGACTCACCTTTCCAAGCCTGCATTCTGGGAATAACCTCTTCGGATTATTGGCATTGAAAGTGTCCAGTCCCTTTCAGAGAGAACACCAGCCTCGCCTACAGGGTACAAGCCCTGTGACCAAAAATCCCAAAACCATTGCCAGTGATTCTACTTTGTGTCCTCACACAAAGGCAAAATTTCCAAGCTATCAGGTTTTAGTTGTGAAGAAGCGTAAGTCTCAACTTTAACTCTAACGTCAACAACTTTTGCTCTAGCTCAGCTCGATCACACACCCCAAGCCCAGTCAGACCCTTTGTCCCAGCCTCTTCTTCTGTCTGAGATTCAGCTATGCTGCCTAGCAAGTCCCTCCATCTGCCTCTCCACCCAACTGCTAGAGAAATAACATAAAGAACATGCCAAGAATGCACAGGATCCAGCATGCTAAAGTACACTGAATGAAGAAACACTTCTCAGAAAAATAAGCTGCGGAGACATAAATCTGCTAAAAGATTCACCCAGTTTACATCACTAAACAGAATAGTTCTCACACATGCAAGCCTCTGTTTTCAGACTGATTCGCAGCATTCTCCTCTTCGCAGGAACCATGGACAGATACTCGCCTTGCTTTTGCAAATCACAACAGTCCACTCGAGGTTTTCTCAGAACAAATGGCTGTTCCACTCCAAATTAAATGCATGTCTGAAAGACAGGAAGTGTTTGGAACTTTTTAGGTGACAGATTTTCAGGGCTGCACCTTATTACACGAGTTGTTTCTGTCATTCTTCCCCCAATGAGACTAAGGAGATGGCCAGTCCTAGGGGAAAGAAGCAGCTCCCCTCGGGTGGTGGGAGAGAACCCAACGCTGATATTCCCTTCATTGCTCTGGAATCCTGAGAACCCCAAGATCAGCTTTGGGGGCCATACTTCTGAAACTTGGGAAGAGTTTAAGAGGCCGTAAGAAGCCAATCCAGGACATGGACATCTATTTTTGTACCAGGCAAATGGACACACATTGTGTAAGCTCTCCAACAATGGAGACTATCAGTATTACTTGCCCCCCTTATGCAGATGCCCATCAAGTCCTCATGAGAGTAAAACACATGTCGATGGTCCCATTACTGCAGGGCTGAGAGCTGGAGATCAAACTCAGGCCTGGCTGCAAAGCCCATGTTCTTCCCACTCTACCACATCTTCTGTTTATAGCTTAATTTTCCAACCTGATAACCTTCCAGCTATGTCTATCTGGGTAAATCCAGCAGAAGACATCATAAAATCAAACATCTCCTTTTTGCTTTGTGGTCAAATTTGACATTGCTCTATTCTATTGAAATCACTTGGGTGTTATCCCTGGTTTGCCCCTACCGAGGTTTTCTGTTTTGTTTTTAAGTTCATCATATTAACTTCATTTGTTTTCAGGTTTCTAGCGCACCACTGAAACTCTTGAAGGGTCATGGTGGAAACATAAAGTGTATTGATGTCTAATTCCCACATGAAGCCCTCTAATGTGCCCATGGAGTTTGTAATGGCAGACTAAAAGCTAAGGGCAAGCGCGGGGTTCACTGAAACCTGAAGCAGAGGGTCAGAAGGTGTGGGCTTTTGCCCACAGACTTTTAAAATTCAAGATGCACCACAGATGCGCATTACTGTGTACAGTGTTGGTGATGTCTGTCTATTTTTAGAGATTGATGCTCCCAAGAATTTGCGAGTTGGCTCCCGCACAGCAACCAGCCTTGACCTTGAGTGGGATAACAGTGAGGCAGAAGTTCGGGAGTACAAGGTTGTGTACAGCACGCTGGCAGGGGAGCAATACCATGAGATGCTGGTCCCCAAGGGCATTGGTCCCACCACCAGGGCCACCCTCACAGGTGAGTAAGACCCATCTCTTTGGAACAAGATGGCTGCTGGGTCTACACTCTCTCTCAGTTTACACATCCCATATCCAACCCATCAGCAAATCTTATTGACCTAATTGGTTAATTAATCAAATAATGCCTGTAACTTTTCCTACAAATGTCTGTTAATTACTATCTAATGTGTCTACTGCTTTCCATTGTACTGCCATTACCTGGTCTAAACTACTCATGTCTCTTCCCTTAACTACTCCAATAAATTCTCCACATTTTCTTCAGCCCCACCTAATTCACTCTTCACCCCATCCAAATATACTTCTCAAAGTACATTATACTATCACATTATTCATTCATTCCAGGACTTCTCATTTGTATTAGGATAAATTCAAACCCTTACTGTGGCCCCCAGGTGCTGCCTAGTTCCCCTGCCTTCTCCAGCCCTGCTTTTCCCCATCCCCTGGTGCTCCCTGGCCCTTAATTCTGTCTCCTTAATTCCTCCAACACTTTGCCTCCTGCCACAGGGTTTTGCCTTTTGCTTGGTTCACTCTGGTGTCCCTTTCAGTTCCTTGTTTGCAAGGCACTTTGGGAAGAGCCTGTGTGAGTCCCTGGTGAGGTTAGAACACCTTATCCTATAGCCTTATCTTATAAGTTACTTCACACCACCTCTCAGCACTGCTCACATTATCCTCTGAGCTGTATGGAGGTGATCATTTGATTATTGACCTTCACCTTAGATCTAAAGCTCCACGGAAGTTGGACCACATTCTTAGAGATCATTGAATCCTCAGAACTCAGCAGTGTCTTGTATGTACTAGATTCTAGACCAGTAACTTTTGAATGAATGAGCATGTGAATTA
>RJWT010011482.1:0-23261 GCA_004365215.1 Cuniculus paca
GAAACATTCTCAGAGCTCTCTGTGCTGAAGGTAACAGGGAGGAACACCTGCTGGACTGGCCTTGCTCTAATCCCAAGGAGTTGGTCGACCCCCAGCTCAGCCCCTTCCCACAGAAAATATGCCTGCATGGGACAAAGAACCATCAGCTGCCTTAACCTGCCAGGCATTTGTGTGTTCTAATGCAGCTCATGAATGTGCACACATAACTAAAGTGTTTCATTAGTGACTGATGGGAAGGGTTAAAATGTTTGACTTATCTTCTTTGGCCAATGACACAAGTCTAATTAGAAAACTAAGTAACAAGCTGGGTGAGGTGGTGCTCACCTGGAATCCCAGCACTTGGGAGGCTGAGGCAGCAGGTTCATTGCAAGTTCAAGATCAGCCCGAACTGCATAGCAAGACCCTGTCTCAAAAAGACAAAAAAAAAAAAAAAAACCTAAGTGACAGAACTTTCCCTTGAAGAGATAACCTAACAAACTGGAATCAATGCAAGCATAGTGTATTTTATATCAAACTATAAACACACAGATACAAACACTGTTTCTGCACAGGGCAGCACTCAATAAATGTTGCTGACTTATCATTAATCCATATTGATACTCTTCTGCTCACTAATAGATAAGGGCTTCTTATTCTGGAATATAATAAGTACTTAAGGAATTTCAGTTGCATGGATAAATATTCATAAGTTTAGTAGATTAGAATATTAGCCAATCTATTATTATCTTTCAGAGAGCAATTAAATACTGGTTACCACAGCACTAATTTTTGTGGGAAATTTTATTACCTTCAGACATTCCATCTGTAGATACTGTGTTCTTTGTCAATGTTTAATGTGAAACGCCTGCAAAAGATAGAAAGTCAGGTGTGACCATGTCTCGAGTTTTTTGTCTTGTTTTGTTTTTTGTTGTTTGTTTTGCTCATTTCTACAGTGCCAGTAATCAAACCTAAGGCCTCCTGCATGCTAGGCAAGTGTTCCACCACTGAGCTACATCACTTCCCCTGGGGAATCTTTCTCAGATCTAACATGCAGAACAGTAGAGATTAAACTATGGCTGCAAGTTGTGACCTATCAGCAGACATAATTTTAAGCATGTCTTCACACATACAACAAAGTGAAACTAAAAGTTTAATAATAGCACATTAACCTAAATGCCTACTAAAGCATTTTCCTCACCTCTGGGACTTGGTGAGGTTTTCTTTCTTTCCGTCTATAATGGCCTTTTGTGCCTTCAGCTTGACTTTTACAAGATCTTTTTTAAGTCTCATCTCCCCTTCCAAGTGGGAGTTTAGATTCAGTACTAGAAGTTATAAAAATCACAGTTTACTGCAAATTTTATTCATAACTATATAGGAATCTCAGAATAATGTGGGTCAGAGGCTAGAGCTAAAGTTGGACTTGGAGTAGGCTGGTTTTAACAAACTTCATGGAGTTGAATGAAGTATTAAGCGGAAGTAGGTCTTCACAATCTTCCATTTTTCTAGGGAGAGGAAAATGCACAAGATTAGCACTGTCCAAAGCATCCTGAATCAGAGGCAGCCCCCCACTTCCACACAGTTGATCAGGAAAGATGCAAATATTTGACTCCTACCCTAGCTGTTCCTCACAGAAGCAGTCTCAGGGCATAATGATCAACAGTACATAGAACCAATTGGACTATCCAATTCTGAGCCTCAACTACTAGTTGTACAACCTATGGCAAGTTGCTCACCTCTCTGAATTTCAACTTCTCTACTCGTGAAATAAGGATAGTGTAGTAGTCAACATTCCGTCATGATACAAAATACCCGAGATAACATATAGAGAAAGAAAGAGAATTTATTTTGGCTCATGATTTTAAAGGTTCCATTTTACGCTCAACTGTGATGCTGGTTAGGCACCATGTCATGGTAGAAATGTCTGGCATAGCAAAACCATTCATCTTACAGCCAAGTCAAAAAAGAGCAAAAAAGGAAGAGACAAGGGACTGAAAATTCCCCTTAAGGACACACCTAGTGACTAGAAGACCTCCCCATAGACCTTATCTCTTAAAAAAGTTCCACTCCCTCCCAATAGCACTGAGCTGGCATCCAAAACTAATGCATTGGCCTTTGGGAACAATCTAGATCCGAACTCTAGCAGACAGTAATGATGTCTATTGCATTACTGAGGTTGAATGACAATCCCTGACCCATTGTAGGGAGTTTTAATGAGATCAAGGATGCCTAAAAATTAATAGAGTACCTAAAAATTCAGATAATGGTAGCTACTGGTTCTTATTTATCGGCTAGTGTAATTCCTGCAAATAACATGCTTGCTCTCTCCTCTGCATTCGTTTATTTTACTTTGAATGCTTTCCTTCCAGTTTCACAAATTCTCTTTCCGTATGTTTCACAAACTCCTTCTGTGAAGCTATGCCTGATTTTCACAACTTACCCACACTTAAGTCTTCTTTTGTGTGAATATACATCTTGACCACCTAACTTAATTAGAGGCACCATGAGGACAGAAATAATGGCATGGTTTTGTTTTAGGACCTTCCACAAACAGTTAACAAATACCTGTGATCTGAAGTCCTTAAATGATGTAGAAATTATAGTACTAAGAGTTTATAGATGAGGCCTCTTTAATTTATAATTTGAAAGCATAAAGTTCAATACAATTTGTAAATAATGAGGAATCAAGAAGCAAGTGATTTTTATTCAAGTGAAGATGATTTATTTACAAAGGCATGAAAATAGGAGATACCCTGAGTAGATAATTGCTAGATCCATGTGAATGTGGCTTTCAGAAAAATGACATTTGATGTTCTGCTTTTCAGTTTGAAAGTCAATCATCCAAAAGCCCCAGACATATCTAGGTAAGTGAAGAAAAATGAGGTACAATGTAATCAAAATAGACTGTGATGGCCTGCTTATTCAGCTGTTAAGACAGGCAGTAAAATGGATACTTTGAAATAAAATATATGCATTCATTATAACGAAAGCTGAATATTTTTAATTAAAACATGGGACTTTAGGGCAATAAGCTAAGCATTAAGAAATAGAATGCGTTGCTATAATCAAGATAAAATGACAAGATACTTTTAGTCATCTCTAGATTACTGTGGCCCTCCCCCAGAGTTCTATGGTTTATAGAACTCATTTAACAAACAAATCTGCCTCTAATAGAACAAGGAAACTAGAAACAGTCTTTCTTTTGCATAGAAAAGCATAAAGAATCTGCAGTAGGGAACAGGACACAACTCTGTAGTAGGTGCTTGCCTAGAATACGTGAAGCCCTGAGTTTGATTCTCAGCACTAACCCCTAAAAAATCTGCAATACAGGTCAGAAACACAAGCTATGAATCCATCTGCTTCCCATCTTCTAGAAGGATTTGGGGAGAACATTGAAATTTATGGACTTCATTTGCCTAAAATACAAAGAAAGAAATTAAATTTGGTGATTTGTAAGGTGCTTCTTCTCTAATATTCAACAAAGCAACTGCATCACTTTGGAAGGGTACACTCCTATTACATTACATGCTTGGTGTTTGACTATTATCAATAAGACTGGTGGATCCTTAAAACAGTATTGAGATTGTTATGTCCCTATAATGGGTTGACTACTCTCTAGTTCGGTGGTGGAGTGGGTAAGGTTGAAGGTGAGGTTTCACTTTAATCATGATTAAATTTGCAATATAGACCATAAAAATTTTACTTGGAAACAAAGAAATTTACTAGAGTAGAAGATGAATCAGAAACTTTAGGGAAGTTAGGAAGCTTGAGCGGAGGTTCCTTGGCCCTTTCTGAGGAAGACACAGGTTTCTGAGACCACTCTTGAGTAATGAAAACAAGAACTATGCTCTGTAGGGATATGAGGATGGAGCTGGAACAAAATTAAAACAAGCAAGTTCCATGTAAGCTACCTTTACGTAGGCTTTCTAGCTGTTCACATACATAAATCCCTCTTTGTTTTTCCATAAATGAACTCTTACTATATGTAGACTTACTGGCATATAAAACTTTTTCTGTAGTTGCCAGAACTCCAGTGTGCATATAAGCAAACCATGAGTCCTTCTTTTCAAGGATAATTACCGTGGGTAAAGGACCCAAATGTAAAGAAGAGTGTGTGAACAAGCAGTAGAAATTATTTTTGTGGCATCCTAGAAAAATAAATAAACAAACAAAAATAAAATATTCTCTCTCCAAAATATGAGGCTTATGTTTCTAAAAACCACTAAGCTGACTTGGTTCTGGACATGAGGAAGTAACAAGACTCAGACTCATCCTCTGGAATGGTTAATCTTTATTGTCAATGTGACTGGCTCGAGAGACACCTTGGCAATTAGCAAAGCACACTTCTTAGTGTGTCTGTTGTGTCGTGGGGGTGTGTCCTTGGGGGAATATATCTACTCCCTGGCTCCTTGTATGCTGGCTCTTCCTTTCTTGTTCTGATTCCTGACTGTTGTGATGTGGGCAGATTTCCTCTGCCCTGACCTCCTGCCATGATGTTTCTGATTTGGAGTCAGCCAACCACGGACTGACACCTCTGAAACTTGGAGCCACCTTTAAGTTAAGACACCTTAAGCTGCAGGTGTCAACTATTTTGTCACAGCAACAAAAAGGTGACTAATACATCTTCCTAACATAAAAACTGGATGAAATGTATAAAGCATCTGTTTTCAAGCAATAGAAAACAGACAGCTTACGATCTTTCAAAGAAAGGGAATAGGACATTCATCCTGCCATTCCACCTAGGAGCATCTTCCAAACTGTGGCACAGGAAGATGAATCCCAAATAGACAGCAGTGGGGTCACTAGGCTGAGGAAGCAGGGATAGGGAAGCTACATTTTGAGAACGCTGTAGACAAAGGAGCTTCTCTGAGAATGAGCTGCTGAATCTTGGATTTTCAGAGTCCCTTAAATCTTTGACTCTTTGGTTGAAAATTAAGCTGCGTATGGGCAAATGGAGACCCTGAGACACAAAACAGCCACCAGGTCTCTGAGCATAATAGAGATTGCAGAGGTCACGCAGGGCTGGAAGATGCTGCAGTTCCATCCAACCTACTAGAAGTGAGAGAACTTACTGAACAACTTAGGTATTCAGTTGAGGGCCAAAAGAGGAAGCCACCTTTGGGGAGAAAATTTGGCAGCTCTATGTTACCTGTACAGCTAAGGTCCCAGAGGAAATGGATGTTACGGCCCTACCTATGAATGCTCCCAGCTATGGTGTAATGTCAGCAGAGCACAACTGACTCGGAAAGCTCTGGCAGAACTCCCCCCATTCTTCCTTGACAACAGTTCACCCTCTTAATCACTGCTTTGCTTCTGTAATCTCGCTTTGTACTGATTTCCAATGAAAAATTGCCCCATAGGAAAGAAAAAATATAAAAGTGGAAAAAAAACCTTCATTCTGGGCTCTCAAGGAGACGTTAGTCCCTTGCAGAGATGCTGGCAGAATAAACTAGTCTGTTCCTAAAACTCCGTGTCTTGTAGATTCCATCGGGGATCTCGTGCAGCTTCCTGCTTCAATACCACGCATAAGGACTACTCAAGTTCTGCCCTAAGGAAGCCTAAAACAAGTCTCAGAACAAACCAGCTGATCAGCTGGAAAGTTAACAGATGCCCTAAGTAAATGCAACATTTTAAAGAAAAACAAAAATTCAGCACTAAACAGCATTTTCAAGGTCCAGTATACAATGAAGAACCATTACATGTGACAAGGAGGAAATACGGTCCACAATTAAAATGAAATTACATGTACCAACTCCCTCCAATGAATGTAATCATTATGTCCCACAAACATGTACTAATAAAAGTTAAAATTAAAAAAAGAATTAAATTAGATTAAACTACAAAAAGAAGCAATGATGACACTGAATGATGTATATGTGTTAGAAATATTAGAATTTTAAAATAGCTATTATAATTTTATTCAAGGATTTAAAGAAAAAGATGACTATAAGAAGTTAATAGATCTCAATTGAGAAATGAAAAGCCTAAACCAAAACACCAAATGGAAATTACAGATTTAAAAGTTTAAAGATATACAATAAAAAATTTAACTGTATTGACTTAACAGCAGATTAGATGTTGTATAAGAAAAGGGAAGTGAACATGAAGACAGGATAATGGAAACTATCAAAATTGAAGCACAGATAGAAAGAAAAGGCTTCAAAATACAGACAGAGCCTCAGTGTCCTGTAGAACAGCACCATGTAATCCAATAAACATAAAGTTAGAGTCAAAGAAGAGGAAGAAAAGGAAAAATAGAAGCAGAAAAAGATACTTAAAGAAATAATGGGTGAAGTTTTCCAAATATATTGAAAAATTTCAATCTATATATTCAGGACTCTTAACCAACCTCAAGTAGAATAAGCACAGTGATAATCACACTGAGGCACACCCTACATGAAATGCTGAAAATCAAACTATAATAGTAGCACAGAATTAAAAATGGTGGAGTAAGATGCACAGCAAAATACAGCCTCTCGAGGATCTGGAATCCAGACACCATAAAACAATGACCACTGGAAAAAAAAATTAGAACTCCAGGAATTAAGAAAGAGCCAACAGGAAAACTAGAAATTATTGAGAAACTGGAAAAGCTGAAGATAATGCAGAGAAAAGAACAAGGCTGTCTGGAATGATAACTCCAGCTCCTAGGGTGGACTTGTTTCTGCTAACGTGAGTTCAGATGGAGAGGATGGGTAGCTCCAGGGAGAAGCATCAGACTGGGATGGTGGCACTAGTTCCAAGAAAATCCACAATTATTATAAACTGCAAAAACAGTGTGGAGTTTTATTCTGAAATAACTTCTTCCACATGGCAGGCTGGAATTGGAGTGCAGAGCAGTGCCTGCCACATCAGAAAGTAGGTTTAATTGGAAGCCATTCTGGGGAAAGGTTAATTGCTTAAGACTGAGCTACAGAACAACTATACTTCAGGGTTTCTGGGGCCATTCTGCCACAGGGACTAGGTGTGAGATAGCCACAAGAGACTGATGTGGAGAGGTGATGGACTTGATATACTTGACTTGAACTTGATATACTTGACTTGAGAAGTTTAAGTGCAGTCTGGGAAGCACATGGGGTCTTTCCCTCCTTGGTAAGTAGCCAGGCTGGTTCTGTGTGGTTTTTAGAGGGGGCTGAGTGCCCCCTCTAAAAGTGCTGGCATTAAAACCAGCAGACTGCTTAACCCCTGGCCCTACTGCCTACATCCAGCACAGAACTCAGTAGTCTGTTTGCTTTCCCCAATGTGATCAGGGATACATGTGGGTAGGTTTGGATGGTTGCCAGAGGCTGAGGTGAACAGATAGAGGGGCCTCTAGATATGGCAGTGGGGTGAGGGGTACCTGACAAGCCCAGAGACCATAAAGCGAGCCAAAGAATGCAATAACTTGGGGCACACAGAGAGACATGAAAACTGAGAATAAATGATGGGAATATAGCCATAGAATAGACAGCACACCATTATTTTACCCTGTCCAGCAGGAAAGGCAAGGCAAAACTCAACATCCCTGCAGAAAACCATGAGTGTGGAAACAAAATAAGACTTAGTAATGACTTACTATCTCTTGTCCATATCTGGTGGATTTCAATAATATAGACTCTGAAAAGAAATCACTCATTCGGAAACATGGTGGAATTTTTTTTTTTTTTAGTCATTTGTCTTTTCTTCCCTGGATTTTTGGAATTGTGGGTTTTTTCTTTTCTGTTTTCTTTTTATTTCTCTCTCTTTTTTTCTTTTTTCTTCTTTGTTCTTTTCTGTTACTGTTAACTAATTCTATTAATTTTCCTTTGCTCCTTAATAAGACCCTTTATCTCACTTTTCCCTCTTCCTCAGTTTCCTTCCTTTTATTTTTCATATTTTACTTCTTTCATTTTTCCCTTATTCATCCCTTCCCTCTTTATAAGTTAAGGGAAAATTCAACAAGAGAAGGGATAACAATTATAAATACATATAAGCATTAAACACTGGCACAGTCAACTTCATAAAACAAAACTACTGAACATAAAAGATCAGATAAACATCAACACAATTATAATGGAGTACCTCAATACCACACTATCACAAATAGACAGATCAGTTAGACAACAAATCAACAAAGAAATATCAGAGTTGATCCACAACTTCAAACAAATGGACTTAGTAAGTATCTGCAGAGTATTCCACACAACAATAGAATCCACATTCTTCTCAGCAGCACATAAAACTTATCCAAAATAGACCACATAGTAGCCCATAAAAAATGCTTATGTAAATATGAGAATTGAAATTATCCCATGCCAGAACAACGTGCCAGAACCTATGAACATAAAGAAAGCAATCCTAAGAAGGAAGTTTATAGCTGTGAATGCCCACATCAGAAAAACAAAATGTACCCAAGTAAATAACCTAATCATGCACCTCAAGATCCTAGAAAAACAAGAGCAATCTAAACCAAAGCTAGTACAAGGGAGGAAATTATAAAGATCTGAGCAGAAATTAATGAAATTGAGACTAATATAACAATACGAAGAATCAAGAGTTGGTTCTTCAAAAGAATAAACAAAGTAGACAAATGCTTAGCCAAAAGTGAGAGTTGAAAGAGATATCTTCAAAAACAACATAAACAGAGATTTTCTTGCCAGGAGGCCTGAACTACAGTAAATGTTAAAGAATGTTCTTTAGGGTGAAAGGAAATAGCAGTTGAAAATCCAAATCCACATAATGGAATAAACACCAGAAATGGAGAATACATGGATAAATGTAGAAGAATTTTTTTTAATGCCAGAAATTGAACCTAAATCATCATGCATGCTAGCGTGCCTGTATTTCAGTTCCTAAATGAACTCTGTGTATGTATGTGTGTGTGTGTGTGTGTGTGTGTGTGTTTAATTTCTGCTCAGGTAAGTTGACCGTTGAAGGGAAAAATTAAACAATATATTGTGGGGTTTATAATACATTGGAAGTATGTTGGGTGGTAAGTTGATATGTATGGTTTAAAATTTTATGTGGAAAGTGGTATAATAGACTGAGAAAAGTTAAGATGTAATAGTAATCTCTCCAGCAATCACTGAAAATGAAAAGGAAGAGATATAATTCAAAAAGCCCACAGAGGAGGGGAATAAAATACTAAAAACCAAAATAACAACAATAATAATAATAATTCAAAAATTCAAGGAAAGAGAACAAACAAACAGGACAACTGAAAAACAAATAGTATATGAACTCCAGAGCCAAGTGTAATGGCTCTTTAGGAGACTCAGTTCCTGTGGGAAAAGCCCTTCTCAAACTGTTATGTGCAATAAATTGTATAATCATGGCAGCACACAAACTCGCAGTAATATATATGATAATTTATACATATTAAATCAGTCTGAATTGGATATTAATAATTTCCATTTCCATTTACTGTCTTGTACTCAGGAGAAATTTTTTAGGACCTTCTTACCCAGTCGTTTTAACAAGAGAGTTGGAAATTCTGCCTTGCCACAGATAAAATACGTCTTAATGCAAAGAGTTACTTCCCCAAGGATTGAGGTATTTCTGATTCTATGACTGGAAGTTTTACTGTGACTGCTTGAGACAGAAAAGCTTTAGGGGTCACCTTTTGTTTATGTCACCTCGTTTATGTAGACTCTGAGAATTTGATATTCTAGTCTCCCAAGGAGGGCAGTAGAAGAACTTGGACATTGGAGCCAAATAGACTTGCAGTTAGAGAGTTGAACAGTCTTCTCTATCAAGGACTTTGAGGTCACCTGGAGAGAAGGTCAGGTGCAAATATCCTCAATGAATGTGGGAGAGCGACCTGCAGGTTGCCAGATGGCAGGACAAGAACAGGGTCATGGATATTGTAGATACAGGCAACCTGCTTCTCAAAGCAGGCATCAGTGGCAGAGTAGGAGTGCCCAAGGGCACACTGGAAAAGGTCATTTGGAAGGGAAGACTGGGAGGAAGGTTGAATCTGGGGTATAATGAAATCAGATTATAGGACCAGGAGAGGCGAATGGAGGAAGCTTGATTCTCTGTTTACTTCTTTCTGATTTTCCTGTTGTGCATTTATTCACAAATGTTAGGAACTGTCAATTTGCCTGGGCTTTGCCAAGTGGCACACAGTCAATTCTTTTGTTGTTGTAGTTAGTAACAGGGCAGGACAGTCATCACCACTTGCTCCAAAGACAAAGGTAACCCTGCACAGGACACCACTGAGCCCCCGCCATTGGGAGGACTGCCATTTCGGAGCTGTCCTTTCTGGAGCTCTTCTCTGCAGAAATACCTAGAGGACTCTGGATTTCAAGCGGAGAGGTAGATCCTTCCTTTAGAAATAACATCGCAGACTTAATTCCATCACTGCTGTTGTGATGTGAACATAAGCAACTTTGCCTCCACGCGGTCTGTTTTCTTCATCTATAAAGCACGGAATAGGATATTTATGATAGACCCAGCTGATGGGGAGTCTCATAAAACAAAGTAATTACAAAGACTTTTATGGTGTGTGTGTGATAAAATAAAATTGACTCCATTTCTCCAGCCTTTAAAACAATGTGTAATGAAGTCAATGCACCATTTTACAATGACTAATGAAATCTAATTTAAATACAGACTTTAGTAATTTATAAAATGGAAACGAAAAATGCCAAGGACGTACTAATTTTTTTTACTCTAGTAAAAATAAATAAACACTATTTTCTGGTCCTCAAATGACCTTTTGATAGCCATAAAAGCCTAGATATTACCTATCTCAAAAATTCTGTAAATCTATTATAGTTCCTAGAGGTGATTTCTTAAAACTCCATTATCTGGTTAGTATTTCTAAAAAGGCATTAAATACAAGGACTAGTCTCTCCTTCAACTGCTCTGCACGCTGATTTCCTTTTGTTTCAGCAGGATTTACAAAGCTTCACTTTATCATTTAACTTCCCCATAGTCATCAGATTGATGAAAAATATTTGTTTGAACCCTAATTTTTTTTCTGAGGTGAAACTTCCTTTCAGTCTTGGAGTATAAATTGCCCTGTTATGACTTGCTGAAGTGTGTGTGTGTGTGTGTGTGTGTGTGTGTGCGCGCGCGCGTGTGCGTGTGTGCACGTGCATGTGTGTCTAGGGGGATGAGAAAGAGAGAGACGGGTTGTCCACAACTTCCGCTGCAGAGTTGTTCCTTTAGACAATGTCTTGCTTTGCATTGCCTCAGACGAGAAGCCAATCAAACAGGCAAAGGCGAATCCAGTGGTGTGATTATTCCCTAAATCCAATGTTTTGATGCTTTGTTTTACTCTTAAATGTGGCCAACTCCAAATGCCTCTGAGCTTGAGAGCATCATTAAAACAAATACACACATGGATGCAGAGCTGCAGCACTCTCTCAAATGCTTCTGAGCTTGAGAGCATCATTAAAACAAATACACACATGGATGCAGAGCTGCAGCACTCTCTCACACTCAGAAATAGCACAACTCAATCAGACTTTGGCTGTCTACATGGTAAAAGTCCTGAAAGACTGCGTGAAGTACTTGGGGTCAAGAAACCCAAGGTTATGTGGAATAATTAGCTCTTTTCTCCCACGGTTCTGATTTTTAAGGATAGGGGACTGCCCATTGCCTGCAGCTCATTAATCACGATAGCTTTTGATTATGAAAAGTGCAATCCAAAGATAGTACTCTGTGGACTTGGCAGGGAGAGTCTCTGCCTGTCCCTTGAATGTGCCAGAACACCCTGAACTCTGCCAACTATGACTGCACTTGGCATTAATTGAAGATGCTGAGAGGTATAAACCTTCCTGAGTTTAGCCACCTGGAGCAGATTAAAATCTAGGTCCTGCGAGTAGGGAGTACTGAGAGATTGGGAATACAAGGCTATTTTAATCTTTTCAAGTAAGGTTGTTTAGAAACATCCATACATCAAACGTTCATGGATCTCATACAATTTCCTTCTCAGGGGAGAATTCAATTCCCAGTAACATGAAGTGGGATTAACTTGTTATGGTGAGCCATCTGGAGAGAGAAGATTCACCATCCCCTGTAAATACATTCAGAGACTTGCCACCAGGTTTTTGAAGAAGTTGCTGAAGGTGCTCAAAGCCACAAGTGTTGCTTCCTCTAAAAGCCTTGCTCAGTTGACCTGGTAAAATTAACATGCAACTAGAGGACAATCTAGACCTTTCTCTGTGCTGAAGTCACAGAAGGGTGATATTTGGATTTTGAGGACAAGTGGAATACTTACAAAGCTGTAACAAAGGACCAGTGAAAGTCTTGAAACTGTGCCACAGAAACAAGCCGAAAGGCTCAGGAAAAGGTAGGTGGATGGGATGGGGACTAACAGAAATTACTGAATTGGAATTCAGCTTTCTAGATCAAATCTAGAGTGCAGGATGTATGCTGGTTTCCTCGAGGAATAAGGAAACAAATTTAGATTAGCCTCAGAAAGCAGAGGACTCAGAGAAAGGGTAGACACAGAGAAAGCCTTCACATTTTCATGAAAGGAAACTCATTGGCAGAATTTGGGGGCAATGGAAATGACCTAGATCTGAACCCAGGACAGCTGAAGCCAGTGTTACTGGACTGAACTCAGGTCATCCTGAAATGAAGCTAGTCTTTAGCATAGTCAAGATCCAGTCCTCTGGAAGGCAAGCAAGCTGCTACTAAAAATAAGTGCCAGCCATGATAATTTGGCCACGAAACTTCTGTGATATGGGGACAGAACCAGCTAGATCAGAAAAATGACAGATTACTGAAAATTGGTTTTGTTAAATATTTACAATTTTACAATTAAAATGGACAACTTTACAGTCTCATTAATTTGTAAATAAATTATAATACATCCAAACAATACTGAAGCTGTTAAAAATCTGATATATAGCAATGTTGATTTTAGCAAGATACATAAGATTTCTAGGTACACTTGGTGAGGTTATCACAACCTTGATTTTTTTTTGTGTGTGTGTGGCACCAGGGATTGAACTCACGACCTTGTGCTTTCCAGGCAAGCACTTAGGCCGCTGAGCTAGATCCCTGGCCCCTCACAACCTTGATATTGAAATGAGGCAGTGGTAGCCAGGCATGGTGGTGCACACCTGTAATCCCAGCACTCGGGAGGCTGAGACAGGAGGATCCTTGCAAGTTCGAGACCAGCCTGGGCTACAAAGTGAGCTCATGGTCAACCTGAACTGCACAGTGAGACCCTGTCTCAAAAAAAAGAGACAAAAATAAAATAAGGCAATGGTAAAGTACAGACTAAACTTAGTTTTGATCATAAATGCAAAAATCCTGAATAAGATATTGGCAAAACCAATCCAAAAATGTGTAAAAATAATCTACCCATCATAACCAAGTAGGGTCAATCTGAAAATTTAATATTGATTAGACACTAGTAGAAAATCTATTAATGTAGCATAGTGCATTAGTACAGAAAAAGAGAAAAGAAATGTGATCATTATGCTCAATGAAGGAAAGGCAACAAATAAAATTCAACTTTCATTCATGACAAAAACTCTGTAAACTAGGAATAGAAGGGCACTCCTCAGTTTAATAACAATTACCACAAGTCATCAACAAACAGCATAGATTTTGGGAAATTGTTAGAAACATTTTCATTACGGCTATAAACAAAAACAAAGACAGCCTGTTATCACTACTTCTATTTAACATTTAGTGGCTATTCAAGGAATCACAGTAAGAAATTAAGTGTATAGGACAGGAAAAGAAGAAAGCTAACGAAGTAAGATTATTTTCATAGAAAATTCAAGGGATGGTGACCAGAAATAAAGTCCTTGGTTTTCCCCCTGCCCAGAAAAAAGAAAATTCGAGAAACTCTTCAAAATGAATTGTCAAATATAAGAAAAGAATTGGTATGACTGCTAAATAAAATACCAATATACCAAAATTACATTTGAATACAAAAAATTAGAAATTAGAGCTGGGTGTGGTGACACTCACTTATAACCGCACTACTTAGGAAGCTGAAGCAGGAGGATCACCTCACAGTGAGTTCAAGGCCAACCTGAACTACATAGGAAGACGGTGTCTCAAAAAAAAAAATTAGAAGTTATAACACATAAGCAAAAATTTATAAGGTACCTACCCATAAATCTAACAAAAGATATACAAGTCTTTTGTGGATAATAGTATAAAATTATATATATAAAAAAAGAAAACTTACATAAATGGAAAACTGTAGTCCATTATTAATTTATTATCTTGATATTAAAATTATAAAAATAGCAGCCTGCCTTTTAATATATAAATTCAATGCAATTCCAATCAACATCCCCAAAGTTATTTTTATGTTAATAAATTTCACCCAGAAGGGGAGTCTATCATTTAATTTGGTAAATGAAGAGCTAAGAATAGCCAATAATTTTTGAAGAAAGGAGAATTTGTCAATTACCAATATACTTAATATAAAATTATAGTACTGAAAAAGTGTGGTTTTGGAAGAGAGATGAAAATTAGAGCAAAGAAAGAAAATAGACATTTTAATAAATGATGTAATAAATGAACATTTAATAAATAGTTCTGAAAATTGGTTGTCTAGATAAAAAAGATAAAATCAGATTCCTACCTCATACTACACTCAAAAATAAATTTCAGATGGACTTAAAAACTTAAATGTGGAAAGGAAAAGTGTAGAATTTAAAACAACACAGCAGAAAACCATTACTGTTAAAATAAATTCATTAAAATAAAATAAATTTAAAATTATAGATGCAAAATTTTAAAATAAAATATTGAGTTATTAAAGCATGTTGGGACATGACACATATAGAAATATGACAGTAGTATGTACTGGTTGTGGATTATTATACACTATGGGAATAAACATAATAAAAGGACACAAACAGGTTGCGAAGGTTAAAATGGATACATTGGACTCATTAAAATTAAAACATCTACTGAAAAGATCACAAGCAAAGTAAAATTTCATATACTGGGAGAAAATAAGTGAAACTCATACAATCAACAAATACTTGGTATGCACAAGAATAAAGAATTTCCACAAGGCTCCAACAAAAGAGAAATCATCTAAACATGCTCATAATACACAGAAAAACCTTAGTGGCTGGTAAGTATCTGAAAAGATTTCCAAGTCCATTAACAATCAGAGAAACTAAAATTATAAATAAACAAGACATCGTCTTGTACCCATTGTATTGGCAAAAAGCAGTAAATCTTATAACATCAAATAGTGGAGAAACAAAGATACACACAGACAGGTGCTATAACCAGTTGGAAGAGCAATTGGAATCCTGGGAAACTGAAACGAGATTATTCTTTGACCCACTAGTTCCATTGCTAGGTCTGTTATGGAGAAATCTTGCCCACACAAAAAGGCTTACATAAAGTTCTTCTCTGTGGCATTGTAGCACGGCTTATTATAGTTAAAGAACAAAACACCCTCTGTCTCTAGGTAGGATAAGGGATAGTCTCTGATTTACTGATCCAGTGGATTCTATTCAGCAGTTAAAATAGATGAAGGACGTGCTCACAGTGTAGCTCAGTGGCAGAGAGCATGGCCTACATGCTCGAGGCCCTGAGTTTGATCCCCAGAACTACCCCAGCCCCATCCCAGTGAAAGAACTAAATTCTCAGTCTCACACTCTCTCCTAGTGAAAGTTTAAGCAGGGGGGCTGAGGCAGGAGGATTGCTGCAAGTTGGACACCAGCATGGGCTACACAGTGAGATCAAGTCCAGACTGAGATACATTGCAAGAACCTGTCTTAAAAACAAAACAAGACAAAAACCTTTAAAAGGCATAAGGCTGAATAATAAAATCAAGTTGCAAAAGTATTTTGACAGTATGATACCTCGTTGTGAGGTTTTCAAATACTCTGAACAATAATTTTAAGTGTTTTAAAATATTGTCACTATAAAAATATAAAAACAGGTGGCACTAGGAAAAAAGAAGAAAGGAGAACAGGGAATCAGCATCTGCATGTATCTCTATGTTTAGTTTCTTAGCAGGGGCAACAGAGGTCACAGAAATCTAAGAGTGAATATGAAAAACGTGTAAATGTTAATATGCTATAGCTGTCTATTACATTGCAGCTCTTGTTTTCTGGATATTTTACAGGTGTCATAATTACATAATCATTTGATACAGATACTCCTGATGCATTAATTGAAAAAAGTATACCTATGGTATTTCAATGAGACTTAGAGTTTTTTAAGGTAAAAAATGCATTTCAGACTCGCAAGGAAGTGGGAAGAATGAAGGGGAGGGGAAACGGGGATGAGAAGAATGAACATCAGTCATATGCATGTACCAATATGCCGAAATAACGCTCATGATTCCGTTTCACTAATGCGCACCAATTTTAAAAGCGATGATTTATAAAATAAACTAAAAATCAAGGTGCAGCCGTCGGGTGAGTTCGAACAGCTCAAATAACATCACGAATGGCTCATATGCTTCTCACCTCCCCATTTCCAAGTTATTGGTTTCGTCTTGAATTCCACTGAATGTGCCCACTTCAGTCACCAAAATTACAGTCTCCTCACGGTGCTTCTGGGTCTCAATTCTCATTCTCACGCGGTACTATCCAAGAAAGGGGAGATAGGTCTGTCCTTCCCAGGGGAATCAGCAAACCGCCAGTGGTTTCGCCTGGCTTGTGTGGTCATCTGCGACAAGGCCCTGGGGGTTCACAGGATGGGGTCTCCTAAGTGGCTTGAGTTCTTCAAAGCCTATGTCTGTATCTGTGGTTTTCAATCAAGGGTGATTGTACCTCCCACGGGACATTCAGCACTGTCTGCAGACCTTTCGGGTTGTCACTCCGAAGGAAGACGCTGCTGGCCTCTAGTGGCTAGAGACCAGGAATGCTCCTAAGGCTCCTACAACCGAGACCCTGCCCGCACACACAACTGGGAATTGTGCGGCCTCCTATGTCTATCACACTGAGGTTGAAGAACCAGGCCACATCCATCCTATCCAAGTCACATGACTGAGCGTGGGGGTTAAAACGAGGAGTATATTTCTCAAAGAAAAATCCTAGTAGAAGTCAAGGGAAGGGGAAGAGGATAAATCATTAAAACATGCAATATGATGTATTGTGAAAAAGATTAAATGAATGCACACCAAAATATTAACAGTAGTGATTTCTGAGACAGTGTTCAGGAATTTTTTTGCATACTTATGCTTTCTAATCTATCTGAAACAAATATGAAATTATTGTGAAAATTAAGAAAGCACTTGAAATGAAAGTACAAAAAAAATTCATTAAATGATACTAATGTCTTCCAAATTTTTATGCCTCAGAACAAATTAGTTTCACAATGCAAGCTCTTACATGTTGTTATTGTTACATATTAACTATTCTGTGGCCTGCTTGTCTCCTCTTGACATTACTCAATGCAGATAATTCCATAAATTACTCCATGCAGATAATTCCATAAATCCAGAATATTTGACATTTAAGTGGGTATGTAGTTTCATTGCATTAGCATGTCAAGATTTACTTATCTACCAGGCATGGTGGCACATGGTCGTAATCTAGCATTTTGGTACACTGAGGCAGAAGGATCGCAAGTTCAAGACCAGCATGAGAATTTGGGAAGATTGTCTCAAAACAAAAAAGGGTTGGAGATGTAGCTCAGTGTGAAAGCCCTGGGTTCAATCCCCAGTAACGCGCGCACGCGCGCGTACACACACACACACACACACACAGATTTATTTAGCCATTTCCTAGCTGTTAGTAATTATGGTTTCCTCTGCCGTTATTGAAAGCATAGCTGTAAATATTTTTGCAAAACCACTGCTTCCTTAGATATTGAAGTTTTTCTTGAGATTTGCTCCCAAAACAGATTTGTTCCCCAAAATGGATTTTCCAAATTGAGAGATAGAATGAGTTCTATGATCTACATAGTACATTTTGTCACTTTCTTTCCAGAAAATTTATGGTACTGTTTCTACAAGCAATGTATGCACATACCTTAGTCCCCAAGGTTCTGTTAGTTTTATTTTCTAAAAAATCTATTATTAATGATTTAATATGTATGAGGTAGTATATGAAGCTATTTTAATTTGAAATTCTCTCATTATTATGGAAGCTAAACACTTTCCCAAGCGTTTCTTCCCTATTTGTGCTTTCCCTTGTGCAAACCATCTGCTCATATTCTTTAAACCATCTGTCTAGTCAGACCCGACTATTGCCCATATCAGTAATATTAATTTCCCTTACATACATAATACTATGTGTTTATCTGTTGCATTTATTACAATCATCACCTACTGTTATTCTTTTGATTTTTCCAATTTGGGGTTGTTTTTTGTTCCCTATCTTGTGGTATGTATGTATGCTTGCATTAAAATTTTTTATACAGCCTGAACTTGCCGACCTTATCATTTGTTTTATTAGTAACTCCTTTTGTTACTCACATTGCCAGGAAGTCCTTTTTATCCAAAATGAATATGTGTGACATTGTTTTATTTGATAAGTGTGTATACATATATACACATCATATTTAACTAAGCAATTAATTCTTTTGGTCAAAGTGAGTTATCAGTGTAAATCTTAGACACTAAGGTTAGTTTGGCTATATGGACAGTAACTTTTCAGGAAATATATGTTGAATAATTGTATATCCCTTTGTTTATAATAAATTGAATGTGCATTAACTTAGGAATGTTCTATTTTATCTGTTAGGCCTATTTTTCTATTATTCCAGTCACCAGATCATTTTGATAACTGCTCTTTGATAAGGCACTTTAATATCTGGTGAGGCTATTTTCTCCAATATTACTCTTATTACAAAAATCTACTTTATTCACTTTTATTTTAGTTGTCATTTTGTCAATTTCTGTAAAGTAATCCATATGATTGTATATGGTATTGCTTAAATCTATAAATTAACTGGTATATTATTTAAATCTTTACTATTTCAGCTCTCTACTCACCAGGAAAGTATATCTTTCCATTTTCCACCAAAAGTTGTATAACAACAGACATTTTATAACAGACAGCCTAGACCTTATTTGAGTTATAGATGTAGACTACCCTTCCTGGCACTTATGCCAGTTTCTAATAATTAAAACAAGGCCTGAAAATTAATCTAAAATTCTATGGACAATTGGGGGAATAATCGAAATTACAATCCAGAGCCTATATCATGCTATAGTTTTTCTATTAAATCACCTATTCAAACCTTTATTTACTGCCTTTAAAGCTTCAAAAACTATGTCTTATAGGTATATATTTATGTCCTAGTTGGTTAGTTCCTAAGAATTTTCTGGATTGTGGAAGAATCAAAATGAGCAGTGATGTTGGCTTTGGGCAGAGGCAGGCAGACTAAATTCCTTTGGTAAGGAGATACGGGTTACACATGGCTCATCTATTACATCATTTTTTTCTCAAATGGTTTTAAAGTGTAGAAATGCAAGTTGGTTTTTGAACTGGTCTCCCATTTTGGGGGTCACTCCATTTTATCTTTTTTGGGATTTTATTATCAATAATGTTTTATTGTGTTTATAGTTTGCAGAGAAGTATGTTACGTATACAAAGAACCAAAGTTATAGAACTTTGCCTTTCTTGAAGATTTCCAGTCAAACTCAGGATATCAGGTACACACTATATCAGTTTTATGAAACAGGAAATCCAAATCACAGCAGTGTAAACGACTATGGATTCTCCTGTCACTTGGAGGTAGGCAATCCAAGTCCAGTGTATTGGCTCACCGGTGTCATCACAATCCCAAGGCCCCTTCGTGTCTTTCATTAACATCAGTGTGTGAGTCTCATCTTCCTGCATGCCAGAAGATTCGCAGTGCCATCACGACTAATTTGCAACCAGGAAGGAAGGAAGAGCAAAACCTGGTCAGCTCCTCTTTAGTTTCCCTAGCAGCCTTCCAGTGATTTCTGCTTCTATTATTTTCCAGAATTGTATCACATGCCCACCAAAGGAGCTGGTAGGTAATACATTTTAGCTAGGAACACTGTTGCACTCAATAAAATCAAAAGACATGTTTGTAACTAAGGAGAGAAGAATAGCTATTGCCAGGCAACTGTAAGTCTGTACCATACTAGGATATAAAGTAACAGTGTTGTGTTCAGGTGAAGACTATAGGGCCAAGAATGTAAGATTAGCACATGCTCCTTCTTGACAGGTAAATTGGATTTAGAATAATGGTGGTGGGCAGAGGAGCATTTCAAACCTGGGAGAGCCAGGGCAAAGATGGGACAAGAGTCCACCTCCCAGGTTTAAATGAGAACGGGGAGGGGTTGCTTCTTCTGTGTCTGGAATGCCTTTCTGGGAGTCTGGGAATATGCAGAAATCCAGGGATGCATTGGTCATTAATTGTTGACAAATTCTACTGTTTCTCATTAAGTCTTCGTAACAATGTATAATATTTATTAAAACCAACTGTACGCAAGAGGATTTCCTAGGTGTTTTAATATAGATCATCTATGATCTTTGCAAAGACCCCTTGTGAGAGACAAAGATGCTAAAGCTGAAACGGTTTGGATTTTTGACCAAGGCCATGGGTCTTTCAAATCTATGCTATAAATATGCAGACATTCCCCACAATGTCATAATGTTAAACTTAATTTTGCATTTCTTAAATTGTTGGGATTAGGAATTAAAATGGATGAGTTAAACGTCTCCAATTCATTAATATTTTATTAATTCTAAACTTTAGAGGAGCTTTACAAAGTCTTCAACTAACTAGCAGTAGGATCCTGGGCAATATGCTTAACCTCTCTGTTTTGAATTGTTTCTGTATTACTGAGATACAAAACCAGATAGACACTGCAAGAAAAGAACACTGAGACCAATACTCCATGGGAGCAAGGATTAAAAGATTCTAAAAATGTAAACTCATTGTCTTGGTCACTTTTTTCTCCTTGCTGAGACAAACACCTGACACCCAAAATTAGGGAAGAAAAGGTTTATTTAGCTTACAGTTCTTGGTGGTTTCAGTCCATAATCAGCTGGCTCCAAAGCAGAGTGGCAGGGCACTGGGGCAACACTTCAAGGCAGCAGCCAGAGCAAAAGAGGGCAAACAAGCCTCTTCTCTACCCTTAAATTGTACTCAGGCCACCCCCCCCCCAAAACCTTCAGGGTGGGTGTAACACTCACAGAATGTCCTTGCCCTCCTTTGCACAGGATGAGGATATTTACAAAGTAAGAACCCTGACTCCCTGCTGAGTCTCTCAGTTAAACTTCTAACCTTCTCAAGTTGACACAATGTATTAACCATAAGACTCATGAAATCCAACAACATAAAAGAGATGAAGTGGGCTTTGTTGTAGGAACACTAAGTTGGTTTAACATTTAAAATTCAATCAACAAACTAAAAACAAAAAGAAAAGTATGATTCTACAACAGCTGCAGAAATGCATGTAACGAAATTTCAGCATCACTTCTTGATAAAAACTCTCAGTACATTACAAATAGGTGGGAATTTCCTCAATCCCATAGGGTAACCTTGAAAGACTCATAGCTACTTTGAAACTTAATTGCGAAAGTTGAGTGATTTTCCTCTAACATCAAATACAACACAAGGATGTTCACTGTGACCAGGTGAATAAATCAAGGGGGGAAAAAAGGCATTTGCTTTAAAAGTGAACAAGTAAAGCTTTTTACAAATGGCCATGGTTGTCTCTATAGAAAATCCATTAAGATGTTACTAGAATGAGCTTGGCAAGATTGTGGAATACAAGACAAATATATAAAAATCCACAGATTAAAATTAATAAAACTGTGAAAGGGCCAGGGCTGCTACCTGGTGATAGAGCACTTGCCTAGCATGAGTGAGGCCCTGGGTTTAAACCCCAGCACACCAAACAAAACAAATCAACACTACAACAATAAAACAATGTTACGGCATCAAAAAATATGCTTCAAGATAATTCTGTCAAGAGATGTGTAAGATCTATACACTGAAAACTCCAAAATATTGCTGAGGGAAGGTAAAGAAGACTGATAGAAGTTAAGAGGTATATTTTACTCAAGGATTCAAGATGGATATCATATTAATTCTCCCCAAATTATGAATAGTACCATGAAATCCCATCAAAGTTCAAACAAGTTTATAGTAATTGAGACATTAAATCTAAAATGTATATTGAAATATATATAAAAAAACTAAAATAGCCAAAATAGCTTTGAAAAAGAGCAGAATTACAGTATTCATACCACTTTATTTCAAGTTCAGTGCTTAGGACACTGTAGTCATAATGTAAAAAGCAGACAAATTGATTAGCAGGATGGAATAGAAAGTCCAGAAATAGATTCTCACATTGACAAAATGACTTTTGACAAAAAATCAAAAGCAATTCAGTGGAGGGTGGTCTTTTCAGCACAGGATGCTGAAACAATTGGACACTGATGTTAAAAACAAACAACAAAGATGTCATTTACAAAAGTTAAATTAAAATGAGTAGTAGACCTATATGCACTATCTAAAACTGTAACACTTTCAGAATAAACCACAGAAAATCCTTGCGATTTTTAGATTAGGGAAAGAAATATGATATTACAAAGTTTAAGCTGTAAAAATTTGGTAAGTTGGATTTCATCAAAATTAAAAACTTCTACTTTTCCTAAGACAGCATTAGGAGATAGAAAAGACAAGGCACATAATGGGAGCAGGGGCGTTTTGTGAAGCAAATATTTGATAAAGATTTGTATCCACAATATATAAGAATATTCAAAATTCAGTAATAATCACCTAATAATAAAAAGGTAATAAAGTTAAACAGACACTTCACCAAGGAAAATATGTTTGCAGCAGGTATGCACATGGAAATGCTCATGATTATTGGCCATTGGAGACTGTAAAATAACACCACAATGAGATACCAAAAAGCCTGGACATTCAAGCGTTGACAAGGATGGAGAGGAAATGTAACTCTGACGCATTGCTGGAGGGACTGCAACTGACATAGCCACTTCTATGGATACCCAAGAGAAAAGACTGCATCTATCCACACAAAGATTTGTACAGGAATGTTCCTGACACCTTTAGTTGTAATAAGGAAACATTGGAAGCATTTGATGAACAGAGAAACAAGAGTTTGGTACGTCCATAAATGGAATACTACTCAGCACTGAGGAGGGAGGAACACTTGCCACACTGAAAAAACAAAATCATACGGGCATGTCAAAATAATTATTGCCAAGTGAAAGAAGCCAGACAAAATAAGTACAAATTGTATGATTCCATTCACATGCAACTCTGGAAAATGCAAACAAACTGAAACAGACCAGCACTTGGACTCAGGCTGAGCAGCAGCTTGCTACCCTGTGTCCTGGGGTCCAGCTTGGGTGTGTGTGTGGGGGGGCACATTTGGGGGAAGGGAGGCAAGGAATGTCAGGAGCCAGAGCACA
>RJWT010011483.1:0-23257 GCA_004365215.1 Cuniculus paca
CCTCGCAAGAATAAAAGAGTGTCAGGTTTTCTTGCAGTAAACATCCTATTCCTCATCAGGGGAAATGGAAAGCAAATTAAACTTTGTTCTGCAATTCAAATGCAAGCCAACAAAAATTTCCCTGCCTCTAGTTGAATTGGTTTTTATGGTATGCAAAGCAAACCACTGTAGTATCCCCTGCCTGCAAAAACCAAGAGCAAAGCTTATCATCTGCTCCAAAGAATCAGGAGAAGACCTAGAGTTTACCAATGTCAATCTCCACTTCACCAATACATGTCCTTTACACAGCAAGAAAATGGAAAGCCAATGCCTCATGCTTGTGCCAAAGTTCTCTGAAACCTAAATTCTATAGCTCGCCTACCATGAACACAATATATAGGTTGTCCCAATTCACATAACAGGCATAGGACAAAGGAGTGTAGGAAAAAGAAGATTCTCAGTTTGCGTAGTACTTTGTTGTTTAAAATATGCAATCACAGACATTACCTCCTGTGATCCTAATACCTCTCATGTGAGTGACTATGGTGATCTAATTTTGCAGATGAAGACAAGGTTCAGAGATGTTGAGTCATTAGCCGACAGTTGCGGAGGAAGTCAGTATCAAAGCCAAGACTTGAAGCCAGGTTAAGTTTCTTGGCAAACCCACATTTACTTAACCCCATAATGTGCTCGCCATATAAGTGATACTAGGAACTCAATACAGGTTACAATTCATACGCACAAAAAATGAATCAATTATTAGATGCCTACTGAAATGCTACATGTCATACTGTGTGATTTATATGTATTGTATTATATTATACTTAATAATATAATAATTAATCCTAAACATATGCTAAAAAATTAGTATTTTAGGTAGTAGGGCAGGGTCCTCATGTTGCACTAGGGGAGAGCTAAGGTGCCCAGGATCTGTTCATTGTTGTTATTAATGGTCAGTAGGGAGAAACCCTGTTGGGTCAGGTCCAAAGTCTTTTGCCCCTCAGAAAGCCTTAGGCCCTACTCTGGTCCTATGAGGTGCCAGTGAGAAAAATAGAGAACAAGAGAAATCACCTCTACTTGCTTTTAATGAAGAGAATGGACGTCTGTGTGTATGAAAATGTCATACAGGGCTCCCAATTAAAGCCACCAGGTACGGAGAAGGAAGTTGTTCAGGCAATTGGGAAAGGTGAATAATTTGTCACCTTAATCCTTCCAGGATTTAAAGGGCCTTCATGGAGTTTGGTTCTTCCAATAGAGTGGGACTCAAAGTCAAAGACTTGTTTTCCTGATAGGCATGTACTGGGCAGATAAAATAATGACTGAGCACACTATGGTATACACTAACAATATTGAGGTGAGAAAGAGAAAATGTCCTGGCCTTTGTAGGACTTAGGTCTAACAGGTAATAAATATACCATTTACAGACCTACTCAGGCCATCGTGTCCTGAAGACGCCAAAGTTACACATGTAAACTAGATATGGAAATGCAGCAGGAGAATGTCATTTTACTGCAAGTCTCTCCAGATATACCATTGCTTTAACTCTCGATTGAACCATAAAAGTGTAGTCCCCGCCAAATTGCATGGTGTTCTCAATTACTTGAGTTCAGTTGTCACTGGCAGGAGGCCCTTTGAGGATTATGAATCATTACCTAGACCATGTTATTAAATGGGAAAAATATGTTATAATAGAATGTGACTGTCAATTTTCAGGGGCATTTCAGTCCCCTGGGAACTGAACTGCATCGCACGAGGACAGGGATGACATGGGGAGAGGGCAGGAATGCAGGTGATGTGTGAGTTCATTTCTTTTCACAACTTACATGGTAATGAGGCAGTTTTTATCCAAAATGAGTAGCGCTTGCAGACAACTATCCAAATGACAAGCTGCTACCAAAATTACATAGTATGTCGATGTTTAATACTAAAAATCTGACAATTTGGGGGGATGGGTTTTAATTTGAAGCTGAATTTTTCTGGGCCATAAAATACACCTAGAAATGCACTCTCCTTTGTAAAGAAGCTACAAGAACACTGAGACTTTTTCTATTACTTTCAAATATTTTCATACCAGGTCTCAACATTTATCCTGACATTATTAGCAATTCCAAGCCCACATTTCATCAAAAAGATATCAATAAGAGATAGAATGGGAGGAGTGAAAGAGAAAGAAACATTTAAGAAAGGAAATATAACTTGTGAATAAGGACAATGGTGTTTTGAGGAAATTTTTGAGAGAAGAGAGAAAAAAAAACTTGAGACCTTAGTTGTATGGGGGTGGGGGGGTTGGGGGGTTTGGTGTATATTTAAATAAGATCCTGCATCTGGGGTACAATTTAAATCCTGATGATATCCACAATTTTGTATTTTCTAAATTACAACACAAATAAATTGAACTATTACATTAGCATTCCTTTATGGGAATTTTTCTCGTTTTGCTGACACGAGCAGGCTGAGACAACCACACAAACAGACATTGTGGGAAAACATATTAAAAGTGATTAGAAAAACAATAAAAGACACTCATGGGTTTGTGCATCAAAGATGTGGGCCTCAATTCTGCGATAAATGAGGGTCGGCTGCCATGATGAGGACCTGGTTTCTCATCAGTGCCTTGTTTTTAATGCCCGTGGTGAGAGAGCAGGAATATAACATTTGCCTGAATGAAGGGCCACCTCTCTGAAATCACCTCCTGACTTTCATCGGGAGGCAGAGTCAACAGTGGGACAAATATATTTGATCTGAAGAGTTAAATTCTCCCTCAGCCAGCTTTTAGGGATGACCTTACTTTGCTGCAACCCACCAGCTACACAGAAGCGTCATTTAATCCCTGGCGGGTATCAGGAAATGGCTGCAGGAGTGATTCCCCGTAAGGTGAACAATAGATCGCCTGAAACTCCCAACACCAAAGGGAATCAGAAGAGTCACAAAAGCCAACTTTAATCAGGCTTGACTGTGGAAAACATAAAAACATTTGCAGCTGCAGCACAATATCTTATTAATCATCACCAGTGTTCCAAGAGGTAGGTACTAATTGTCTCTCATGCCTCTCTGGATATGTCTCGTACCCGGTTTTGCTGTTAACTGGAACACGGATTAGATGTGAGGAAGAACAAAAGGATCAGGAGGATTTCTAGGCAGTGCAATCTTTTACAAAATGACATGGCTATGGGGGAAGAAGATAATGCTCTGCAGAATTCTAATTTTGACCCTATTCTGAAAAAGAAATCCAATTTTAATAACCATTGCCCAATGCAATGGTCATCTTGGCAGAGCTGCAGGCTGTACACATGCCTGAATTTGATTAGACAGCATCCCGAGAAAGGGTTCATCTGCTTTTGTCCCTGAGTGCTTAAGTCTGTGTGAGTGTCTGTCAAGTCTGTATTATTCTGCCTGACATTGTATTTCTACCCAGCAACATAGTGCTGCATGTTGTGACAATGACCTTCCCTTCCAAACACCTTTCATATGAAATGCCTGGTTCACCAGGGCTCATTATAACTAGGTATGTCACCTGTTATCCTTCAATCTAAAGAGAGAGAAATAGTTCAGATATCCAAAAGGAAGTGCATGAATAGATGTGACGGAAGACGGATCATGGAGAAAATATCTTGGATTAAGAAACAATATCAAAGAGAAAAGCATGACTTCGGGATCCTTTTTTTGTTCTTTACCTTCCAGTCTCCTTTATTTCTTTAAACCCTTTCCCCCAAACTCTTAATTATCTCAAAATTTGTGCTTTCTCTCTTTCAAACCTATATACAGGGAAGAATAACATGGGTATTGGGGTCAGATGGGCAGTACTCAGAAACAGTTCTTTCACTAGTCAGATGGTGACTCTGGACAAGTCATATTCCTGCTCTCGGTCCCCCATAGTTGGTTATTTCAGTCTTTTTTGACTGCAAAATAAAAATTAAAAACAAAACTTCAGCAACCATAATCTCTACCCTATGGTCATTTTACTATATATAGCCTAAAAAGGATATGGGGATCTTCAGGATCTGAGATGTTCTCTCTCTCTGTCTCTCTCTGTCTCTCTCTCTGTCTCTGTCTCTCTTTTTCTCCCCCCCTTTCTCACCCCCCCAACAATGCTCCCTCACAAAGCATCTTAGTTTCTCTTGAAGTATCTCCCACCATTCTCCTCTCACTGCATCTTGCTGTTTTCTTGGAGAATAGCCAGCCACCTTAGGTTAGGTGCCAAATGAAGAGATTTAAGCCATGGCCAGGAAGACTGGCATTGTTTTCCAGCATTAGAGGATACAGACAGGGCCATAACTTTTTACACCAAAGTAGAAAAAGGCAGATACTATAATCACATGAATTACAAAAGTCCCATCTAAAACTGGGAATACATTAGTTTGTAAAGTATGGTTTAGGATTTTCTTCGGAACAATATTAACAAGGGCAGGGTGACAAATGCAGAGGTGCCTAAATTGGTAATAGTTGAAGCCTTAATGTTGACAGCAGTGAAACCAAAGGAGGAGGAAGACTGATGTATGTATGTGACATATTGTATTTTTCTAAAGGACCACAGCAGTAATATCTTTACTTCATATGCTCTTCTGACAATGTGATTTTCACACTCAGCCCCAACCTAGTGGTGGAATCTGTTCCCTCCTCTAATAGCAGAACTGGAACATGTGCCTTCTCCAACCAACAGAGTGGAAAAGATGTTATGTAACTTCCAAGGCTAGGTCATAGAAGGGGTACAGTTTTCAACAGTTTCTCTCTTTTGGTATGTTCCTGCTTGGAATCTAGCCATCACAGCGGGAAGAATCCCATATCACAGGAAGAGTCCACAGGTAGATATTCTAGAAGACAGATCCAGCTAAGGTCTCGATCAACAGTCAGAATCAACAGCAGACATGTGAATGAGCGAGCCTTCAGATGACTCCAGCCCCCTTTGCAACCTGCTCCAAAAGAACACAAAAGGAACCAGCTCCAGGCTGAGGCCTGCCTATATTATGGCAAAATAAATGTCACTGTTTTAAGCAACAAGCTTTTGGGTAATTTGTTATACTGTTATACTCCCTGGTGCTTGCACTGTCTGTGTTAAACTTTCTCCCCAGATCAAATATGCATCTCCAGAAAAACTACAATTCCAGTGGTGGAGTATTGGATAGTGATGAGGCTGTTGGAATATCACCTTCTCTGACTCCTTCAGTACTATCCCCTATTAGGAAATAATTGAGAGGTGGCCACCATGCAGAGACTATATTTCTTCTTTTGCAGCATAAAATTTTGACTTTTCTGTTCAACCCACACACACATCAACTAGTACATTTTGTGCAACTATTATAATAACCAAGGAAAATTTCTATTACTAGAAAAATCTTCCTTTACTTTCTTCTCTCCTCATCCTGCCACAATCCACCCCCCATTAAGTGTTTACAGCACATTATTTGAGAATAAGTCTAAGATGCGAAAGAACATAAATTTTGGCTAATTGTCAAGACACAGCTAACATAGTACAGAAGAACAGTTATTAAAACCAAAATCTAATCATGGTGACTTCATGCACTAGACAATGCTGATGACCATTAGTGACAAGCACATCCTAAACTGAAAGAAACAGATTAAAACTATTTGGAAAAGAACACTTTTTTAGAATGAATAGTTATTGATCAATTATTTTCTAGATCTGTCCTCAGACATATTCTCTTCTTATAACATCATGAGAAATCATTATCAAATTCAGTCGAAATATTAAAATATTCCCTTGTTTTGTAAATTTCCTAAACTCAGTTTTATATTGTACATTTCATTTGTGCTCTCTTAAGTGTTTAGAATGAGTCTTTTCTAAATATCTATATAGTGAAAAACTGATTATAAGTTAGAGGATGTGAGTTTTATTTTGCTCTTACACTGAAGTTTCTTCTGTGTGCTTCTTGGTGTGCCTCAGTTTCCACTACTACAAAACAGAATCTAAGAACTGCCCTATCTACCTCCCAGGTTTTGGTACACTTGATTTATTAAATAGGTATAAAAGGACTTTGGAAAGTGTAGTGTTCTATAAATGTAAGAACAATGGATCTGAGGGTTAAAAAACACAACTATATGAAATTTCGGGTATATTCAATATAGAGCCTTACGTATTCAACTCATGTCTACTGAGGGCCTACTGTGTATTAGGCAGATGGAGAGGCACTTATCCATGCACCTGCAGGTTGTGTCCTTCCTTGGCCTTCCTTGCCATGAATTGATCTCCCATCTAATTGAAATGATTCTTTCCTCATAGAGTTAAATCACAAAAGGAGGGTTTCGCTACTAGAAATTAGTTAATTTCAAGTAACATTTGTTAAGTACAGACTGTGTCTAGTATTTTCATTTATAATATCTCATTTAATCTTCATAATAACTTTTAACATCAAAGTAGCTGAGTATTTTTCCCAAAGACACAAAATTTGAAAGAGGGCAGTCAAGGGATTCAAACCCAGGCTTCACACTAAGTAAGCTGTTGCTTTCATTTCAACCTGCTCCCATTCCAAGATCCTCTCCTGCTAGAGAAAGAATGGGTTGAAGATCTCCTTATCGCCCACCAGTGGAACACACTTTTCAAATATAAACCACACCAGTGAATTATGGTATAGCAAAAGAAAACTGGGAGCTCTTTCTTTGCATATATCCTTTCTACAGGTGTCTTATATTCAGTATATTTGCTTATTTTCCACGGCTATATACTTTGCAGTTCTTTTACTAGTAGACTTTATATTTTAGAGTAGCTTCAGCTTTACAGGAAAATTACACAGAAACTACAGAATTCAACATTCCCTTACCCCCCAACTTTGCCTGTTTTACATTATTTGTCTGTTTATATAACCTAAAAGCATACTTTCCATAAATTTCCTTAATACCTTTTATTATTATAATATGTAAATAAAATTACCAAACCCTATACTAGAAATCTATATGGGACTCAGAGATAAATTTCTAGGTCTGCTTTTTGGACTGCCCATGGAAAAGCTACCTTGACTATATGGAGACCAAAAGTTAGCATTCGCACTGTGCTGCGCAGGGATTAGACATCCAGTCTCTCCTCAGAGGGTAGCGGCCCCAGGGCAGCACCACATCTCTTGTCACTGGGGCAACCCCAACAAAGTCCTAAGGAACAACACTCGAAAAAAAATGCATGCACAGTGGTTTCAGTGCTTTATAATTCAGAGCCTGTGTTAAAACTCAAATTTCAAATGGAATTCAAAGGACACTAAATATAGCCATTACTTCCGTATTTGTCAGTATTTCTAGGGTTTTTTAAAATCTGAAATTTTGAAGATGTTTTTCCAGGACTTTCTTTTTGGCACTAAATCATTTGGGGGAGGGTTTGTGGGGTTTTTTCCCCTCCCCCCAAAGGAACGGCCACATGAGAAATATGAAGACCTAGCTTCTCTCCCTTACGTTCCTATTGTTTTATTGGTTTAACTGGCTCCGCAAATGCACTGTGTGAAGACTCCGAGGGCCTGACTGAAAAGCACCTATGAGGTGTGTAGTCTGTGATGTAGGAGAAGGGTCCACGGAAGCAAAGTCACAGCTGTTCCCAGCGGTGCTGCCCCTCAGCGCCCTGGCATAGCTCGGGGAAAGCCCGACAGCCTCTACCCTATGGTCCACAAATGCGGGAACTTCTGGTTACGTGAAGTTGTCAGAACTAATGGGACTTTGGAAGACCTGGCCTTCTATAAAAGGAGTAGTGAAGCGTTAAAACCAGGGCACTTTCTCACAGCTAAGCAGCTGTGTGCTACCCAGGTGTCACCCTGCAGGTTTCTTTCTCTTGGTGGCTTGTTTGCAAGCTGTTTTCACAGGTGTGCTCATAGGAGGGAGCTGTCTTTCAGTATGGCTCAGCCGTGTTCATGGGGGCTGAGCAGTGGTTCTTCCAGAGAACAAGCTGCTGTCAAGGAAATTACTCATGACTGTCAGCATGCTCCCGCAGGTTACCCAGCCTTGCCCACAAATCCCAGCTACTCCTGTGGACTGCAGACTGGCAACACCTGGAGCCTGTGAGGAATGCAGACTCTCAGGCCCCACTGCAGACCTGCTGGACGAGATGCTGGATGTAAGAAGATTTCAAGACGATTTGCATGCCATCGCTCAGTGTTCCTCCAACTGGAATGTATACACGAAGACTGGATCTGGCCTTTAGAATTTACACATGCTTTTGGATGTAGAGTTGTATATGCTTTCTGGGCCCTTCAGCCTATTAATCTGGCCTTTGTTTTTGCATGCTTTCCTTAGTCTCGATAACTTGCATGTGTTTTATCTTGTATTACAATCCAGATGGGGTGCAATTTAAGTGCAATATGTACAGCATCAAAACATGGTGCACAGGTGTTCAGCATAGGGACCACTTGAAAGTAACTTGGAAAAACAAAACTTCATCCTCTCCCCAGAACTACTGGATCAGAATTGGAATTTTAACAAGATCTGTGAGTCATATACACCTTTAAAATTAAAGAAACCCAAATGTGTAGAACTCACAGATTTCTTCCTTTTAATAGATGTCATAGCTTACCTTCTCATTCTAATAAGCTACATCAGATACTGACACACTAGAGGAAATTATACAACAATATAACATAATTGGGTTTTACTCCTAAATGAATTACATATTAGCTTTTACAAATTGCCTATCATATCACAGGAGAGTCAGAATACTTTTTAGAGTCCCTGGAAGGAATAAGTGCATAAGACTGAATTATGAAAGTGGTGTGGGAGTGGGAAAGGGACCGACAGAATGATAATTATTTTGTGAATGTTAGCTACCACCTTAAGCAACTCACATACATCATCTCATTTTCATGACCCCACTATAAGGGAGCTATCGTTATCCTCAACTTATGAACAAGAAATAATGCGAAGAGTTTGAAGTCACTTGCTCAAGGTCATATGGTCTGTGAGTTTAAGAGTTGCAATTTAAACCCAGTAGTACCTGGCTTCAAAGCTCACCTCTAAAACAGCTGCAGTTCACTCAGGGTCCTACACAGAGAGAAGCTTTTTACACAGAGGTTACTGTAAGCACAATCATCGCATGCACGATATTATTTGATAAGTGCTGCCAGATTCAAAGAAATAGGCCCTCTGCTTTTAGAATCATGTCTTAAACAAACAAATGTGAGTAGTCCTAGAAGCCTCCCCGCTACTGAATTGTAATCTATTTGGCATCCTTCCCTCGTAACCTCAATTACAGTGTTTTAACTTTATTCCAAACTCGCCATATCAATCAGTGGTCCTCGGAGGTGCCATTCCTATTTCTGTGCATTTAGCTGCTCCTTTGCACTCTATTGACTGCCTGCTCCACCTTTTCCTTTGAACAAGTGTGAGTGTCAAATGAGATAATCACAGGGTGGTTCATAGTAGGTGGCTAAGAAAAAACACTGGTATTTTAGTCACTGTTGACCAAACATAGATTCTGGGTTGTTTTCTCAGACTTTCAAATTAACCTATCATCTCTTCCAAAACAAATGCATCTGGTATATTCTTCATCCATTAGGTATTGTAGAAATGTTTGAATTTTTAAAAATGGATAAATGAATAAACAGAAAAATGAAAGGATAAACTCAGCTTTCATTGAGCAAGCACTGCTCATACTTTGTCACAAAGTAAATGCTTCAAATGCCAGTATCACTTACCCACAGTGACCAGGACTTTTTAAATGATGGTGTCATGTCAAGGATGTTCTTTCTATTACTGCCTTTTCCTCTGTTCTGATATTTTCCATATCAGTCCATGGACTGAGCACTCTACAGGAGGTATTTGCCTCTGATACCAGTACGGCGCATAGGGATTAATTCAGCCGGTGTTTGGTCTAGCATTCATGTGGCAAAAGTGTCCCTGGCCTCTGGTTAAATGGAGTTGTCCCTCCGAGGTTTCTGACTTGCCAATGAAATCGTGGTAATAGGAGTCATCTCTATAGTACCCTGCTATCTAAACTTTGCTGGAAAGTGATGAAAACAGATCTTACTTGTCTGAAAACTCTTAGATTTAGTAAAAGCAGTGTGCGAAGTTGCCAAGTTTGTGTTTAGAAACCTTAGTTTTCTTTTTTCTTAAGTTTTTCCAAGTTGGAAGCTTATAACACACATACAACACTCTGTATTAAGCTTCTTCTCTAACCTTCCTAATTCAGATTTTAAAATTTGCTTTTGTTTGAATAATAAATAGAAAGCCAACAAATCTCTCCCTGCTTCTATCTGTCCCTGAATCATCTAGATACTTAGGCAATCTTTCCCTTCCCTGGGGCTGTGACTGTAGAGTATTATTTTATTGACTCATAATTTAAAAACTTCTGATGGGAAAACTAGTCAACAGGGAAAAAATGGCTTCAAGGATCCCAAAAGTGCACACACACACACACACACACACACACACCAAAAAGCATATATTCTTATTACAAGCAAAATAAACAGAATGAGGAAACCTCATTGAAAAAAGTATTCTGCAAAATATTTAAGTCCATGGATGTTATGTCCTTCCGGTTTTTTTCCTCCAGTATGTTTGGTGCAAACGTGAGCAGTAGTTGGAAGTGCTCAAAAATTGGAGGAGTAGAGGAGTGCTGAAATTGTGCGTGGGAGGGGACTGACAAAGGAAAGTTGGTGGTGAACACACAGTGTGGGTAGAAGGGAAAAAGCACATGTGAAACATCTTTGAAAGGAAGTGTCACAGGAAAAACATGTGAGGCAGCCTTCTATGGGGCTGGTCAGAGCAGCATCAAAACTGCTGTGCATTTGTCAAACATTTAAAAAAAAATTCTACTAAACAAACAAGCAGAAAGAAGATTTCAGGCACCCAAAGAGCCACTGATGAGAAACTATTACTGCTCTTTTAACTGAACAAATAACCCTGGAATTCAGTCACATCCTATTAGCAGATTCTAGTTTAGTGCGAGGCACTGGATTTTTTCTACATCTGGTTCCACTCAGAAGAATGACCACCTCTGCAGCTGCTGCTCTCCTGACATATCTAGTTTAATACGAGGTGATTTCCCTCTTGCTGCCCTGAGGTCTGATTTGATGAGAATTTGGTAATGCATATAAAATAAATTTTCATTATCCGATTAAAGCCAATAGGACCTAATCTTGACTTGTTATTAAACTTTTTTTAATGAGTAGCCATTTTGTGTCACACAAATTTTGTGCTTATAATTTATTATATAGGAAATCTTTACATATTGTCTTAGTTTTTTTAATCACCAAGTTACACTTAAGAGAATAGAGACTTTTGAAACTCATTTTAAATGCATGTTTTAAATTCTCCATTTGAATTTAAAAAGCTTGAACATTATTATGCAGGTAGATTAGAAAGAAAAGTAGTCTCTTACCACTATGACTAATTTTAGGTAATTGAAAATCTAAAGCTTTGAAACTGCAGCACAACTGGATAATGTGTGACAGCAAATCTGCTTTTCTCTTGATAGATTTACTAATTCCTGTCATGTTTCATCATATCCAGTCTGTAGACACAGGGATTAAGCTATAAGAACTCCAAGCTACTTGCAACTTTGTTTCTTGGCAACTTTGTTTTGGTTGTTTAGATCTGATTGTAGGTGTCTTTGATGAATTATCCAGGAACATCTGTGAGGAGTGAATTCTTCATACAGAAAATAAACCTATTACAAGGTAAATTAGCTTTAATAACTAGAATTGGGGTATTTATATATTTATTCAATTGGCTCAATTCATTATTAGAAAATAGAATGACAAATTTTTTTTCTTCTAAAATTCAGAGTCAAAGAATAGCAGAACCACACATAACCAGAGTTAACTGTATATGTCACTGGACAATATAAAGAAAGAAAACAATTTAAATTCTTATTTTTTATCCATTTTTCAAGGAAGTAATTTCACACTACAAGTTTTGTCAAGAAGAAATAAAGAAGCCACCTCGGATGAAGCTGTTTTAATAGAGCACTGGATGTTTCCCTTTAGTGAACCTAGTCCTCAATATTCTCATGTGCAAGATGTAGATCTTTCATGTGAGGGAGGCATTTGGAAAAGGGTTGATGAGAGAGAAGCTTGTGGCAGGCACTGATTCATACATCATAAGCTCACCTTATATAAACCACCCTGCAACTCTGGAAAGCAGGTATTGCAGTTGAGGGTTCACTGGAAAGTTTAATGAACTTGTCAAAGACCACACAGTCAATATGGGGAAGGGCTGAATGTGAATTTTTCAATCCAGGCCTGCTTGACCACAGAACCAATGATCTTAGTAGCCACCTCTTTTAGATTGATTCATACTTCAGTAAATTTCCACACTTACTGCTGATTTGTGTAAGAATGACAACCCAGGGGGCTCTTATCATAGGTTCACAGTTGATCTCTTCCTTGTCTTCTTTCAGAATCTGTCCTGGTGGCTTGGTAAAAATTTTTAAACATACTGAATAAATTTCTCATTGATATGGAGCTAGAAATAAAGACAGATATATGGGATAACAGAACCTGGATCAAATGATCTCAACAAGCTGGAACTATGAATTGCCCTTAAAAAGATAACATTGAACAGGTATATATTTAAGTCCCTATGGTTGGACATAAAATATCAGTTGTACAAAATGATTGGAAAAAAGCAATCTAGCAGAGGCTCATGTGTATATGGATTTGATTTAAGTCAACAAAATTTTTCTGAGGGTCTATTCCACAAAAGACAATGAGATACAGAAGGATTTAGTTGACAGTAATAACAATACCAGTCAATCATAATGTACCTGCCAACATAACTAATGTTATCTGAGGTTGCACTTAAAGGGTGAGTCTTCGTTTATTTTTGTCAGACTGTACTGGCAGCCTACTACTCAGTTTTGTGTACCCTACTTTAGAAGTGGGAGGGTCAAACTGATATTTGTTCAGAAGGCATGCCAGGCTCGATGGAGAGCCAGAATTATTGTTATTTAGGAAAGATTAAAAGGATTGAGGGTGCTTAGGCAATAGATCAGGGGAAGCATAAATGTTGAGTTAGTTGAAATTCTACTCTCTTAAAGAAGGGTCTGAAGTTCTTGTCTGGGGCCAACAGTACATAGACTTATGAGACCACTCAAGAATCAGACTGCCTGTGGGAAGTGTGAGTTCTATTCGTGACAGTGTCAAGGCCCTCCTGGAAGGCTACTGGGAAAAGCTGCTGTGGGAGGGATTGCTATATAACGATTCCAAACCGTGGTACAGTCTCTTCGCACCAATTTCAGTCACAACAAGAAGGTTAGACTTTGATTACCCAGCCAATGAGTAAACTAAGGGAGGAAAGTGGAAACTTAAAGTCTGGTGAAGCGGAAGCTTCTGCTGAGCCCAGGATCAAGGCTGGCTGAGGAACAGGGTGGGAACTTGGGCACTAAAACATATGTACAGCAAAGCAGGCAAGGAGCCAAGGAGCCATGTAGCTCTGGAAAAGATGGGATTTGCTCTCCCTTTAGAGAAATATATACACAACACTGACAAGTGTTCCAAGACCAAATCCTTAGAATCTTGCTTTGTGGTCTTTCATAACAATAAGTGGCTTTATTGACAGATCTGGCCCTAACCAGGTACAAGAAAGAAAGAGCCCACCAGTTAAAGAGCCCTAGAGCAGGAGTTAACGTAACTAGGATACATTTCTTGAAGCTACAAAGATCTCTATGGATGATTTCAATCCTACAAATTGATGACTCTGAGAAAAATAAAGGTTATTGATGATGAGGTGTTTTGTAATTTTACAATCGTATCCCTCGTATTCCTTCAAAGTCTTGCCAGCACAGGTAAGCTGCTTCAAGATAACTTCTTACAAAGATCTGGAATAATTGTGTCTCTCAATCATTCCTTGGAATGATTCTTTCTAGCTACTGTTTTAAATTTTTGTGAGGCAAAATAAAGCTCCCCTCCAACCTTAGAAAGGGCAAGCATGTCACCCACACTTGATGATCTGTATTTGGGCCATATGGTGGCATAAATGATCAACTAAAACTATACATTTCTGACTCACTCTGAGTCATGAAAATTTACCTGGATTGTTTCATGTAGGTCATCTGACCCTGTCTTTCCATGCGTCCAAATTGAATTACTTCAAAATCAAAATCCTGGTACATAGTATGCTTCAGAGTAATTTAACAAGATTGTGAACTCCAGTCACATCTTATGTGTACCATTAAAACCCAGGTGAGTGGTTCAGGACTCACTTTATTTGTCTTCTGGCTCTTATCATCTTCCATTGACTAAAATAAGATGTGGGAGGTAGGGGTAGATGGAAATTGCATGGCGTTTTGTTTCCTCAGCTAGAAAGACACTGTCAGTTTGACCAGACTGCCATATTCTCTTGGCAGAACACCATGTTAAAGACATTCCACTAGATATCTGTGTAACATTTTTAGCTCCAAAAGTAAGAAGAGACAGTAATAAAATAGCTAATCCTGTGAGGTTCAAAAAAGATAATCGATTTTTCTAGAACATATGCAAAGCAGCCACGCATTTACCAATTTCGAATGAAACACTTTTCCTTGTAACAAAATGGGAATTTCTATTTGACAAGCAAGATGCTTTTTCTCTATCCTATTTTTTTTTTTTTTTTGGCAGCGGGGATCAAACTCATGACCTTGCACTTGCCAGGCAGGCGCTTAGGCCACTGAGCTAGATCCCTGGCCCTTCTCTATCCTATTTCTTAAGAAATGCAAAGAACATATATTTGCTTTACACATTTACTTAAAGAGACAGGCTTCCCATGCTGTTTGTGTGTACTTTTTTGTCCTGCATTTTAAGAAACTTAATATCAAAAGCATCTGACAGATTCCATGTGGTGGTGCTCTCTTTTGTTTTGTTCCTTCATCACGTTCACTGAGGCTGTGTCTGCAAACAGAGAGTAGCCCTGGGGGAGAAGATCCAGGCCTCCTGTTATCCAGATCCAAGCATCTTTTTTCTCCTTCCTGCTATAGTCATGCCTTGTCACATTGCTGCTTTGAAATTCAAGAAATTTGGTACTCAGTGCATTTTGACACAAAAGTTTTGTTCCGGTACTTGTTATTTGCTTGGTACTCCATGCATTAGCTAGAACTTGTCAGTGTTGATTTCCTCATTATTCACAGCCCTTTCCAGCCAAAACAATCTGTTCGGTACTTGTTTTTGTTACTCCCAAAGTCTACCTTCTGGGAATAATTAATGAGGCGTACCAAGGTACCACTGAATTTGACTAAGTAGTGGAACCCATTGAGACAAATCACAGACCTATCAATCCAGAGCTGACTTGAAAATAAGAAAATAAGAAGTGTGTGCATGAGGCGGGGGGTGGGGAGGGAGAATAAGACACAGAGAGAGAAACAGAGAGAAAGAGACAGAGACAGAGACAAAGAGACACACAGAGAGAGAATTAAAAGAAAGGCTAAAGTTTTGTAATAGGGTAAACTGGTCAGTACAATAAATTCATGCAAATAAATTGTCAGTTGAATTAGGGGCTGAGGTAGCAGGGTAGGAGTGGGAGATGGCAATTAACCAGGCCAGCTGAGCTATTTTATGAATGGGTCAATTCAAGTTTCAGTTTTTAAAATAGTAATACTGCCTGTATCTAGCTGCAGTCTATATCTGAATAGTCAAAGTAAAGATGAGAGTTTAAAAAAATGCTTTGGAAAATTTCAGAAAGGGAGTAAGTGGAGCTCAAACTGTATAGTTTGGCTCTCTCCCTGTTGGAATCAACTAGCTAATTTCCTCTGTTTCATTTTATCTGAGCAAAAAACAAGCTAACTTAATGCAAAGCAGTTACTGCAAGTAAAGAATAAATTCGTTGTATTAAATCATTTGTTCTCTTTAGTTTACAACTAGAATTGCATGAGATAAAATCTGGAAAAATCTACAAGTACCCCCCCCATTTTGAAATGTTGCTTTCTTTTGTTCACAGGAGCTAAATGTGTCTTTTCTTTATTAGCCAAAGGCACTAGAACTAAATGTGAAATTCCTTGGGGAAAAATGTTGCTATAGGGCTGAGTCCATTGGCTCCTTTCCCTCTCTTTATTCTCAGGAAGAAAAGACACCAAGGGGAAAGCATTAAAATCCTTCCAAGGTTCAATTGATGATCCTTCTCTGCCCCTCAACCTCTCCACCTTCTCTGACATTTAAAGGAACACTGTCGAATAGGCAAGGTTTCATGTTTAGAATGAAAGAACTTAAATACTGCTAATGAAAAGAAATATACTTCTATGAAATATATGCTTAAAAGCAGATTAAAATATTCGACTTCAAACTTATTTTTCATTGTTTCCGTGCAGACAATATGAAATTAGAAGAGCTAAATATTCTTAATATATCCCAACTATATAAACCAAATCTTGGTTTTTCTGTTTTTTGGTTTTTCTTTTTTTAGGGGGAGGGGGTACCTGGAATTGAACTCAGGACCTTGTGCTTGCCAGGCAGGTGCTTGTGCCACTGAGCTATATCCCTGGTCCTTATAAACCAAATCTGCCTCGGTTTCTCTTAATTATAGGCTTTTTTCCCTACTAACCTTACTTCTGATAGAACCTTGAGTCATGCTACTGTCCATTCATGCATCCAGATAAAAAAGAAAAAAAAGAGTACTGTCCTTCTTTGTACAGCCCTTTGAATCTACAGATTCTGCTACACTGTTCTCTTAGTTTTCACCTATGTTTACAGAACCACCTCAGTTTACCACCTGATAGTGCAGGGAGCTCCAGTGTATGGGTAAGAACATTTCCCCGAGAGCACTAGAAAGAAGCAACTGACCAAGGAGGAAAACTCGAGGAAGCTTACAAGAAGGAAGCAAGGATAAGAGAAATCTCCATTCTTCCAAAAATGAAAAGCAGAGAAAGATAATGAAGTCTGAATTTTCTCTGCATTCCGGAGGTTCACTTCTCCAAGAAAATATTGACTAATTTCTGCAACCAAAAACACAGAGAGCAGAAAAAGAGTAAGGCATGATTTACTAAACCTTCCCCCCCCCAAAATGAGATAAAACTCAATGATTAAACCCCATAACATGAACCACCTACATGTGTACAATGCCAAGAAACTCAGTATAAAGGCAAGGGCCAGGCAGGTATACTTTGAAGGGATACTTAAAAATGTACTATTAGAAGTACTTGAAAGTTATATTCTGACTACAAACCTACTGGAAATGTAGTGAAAACTATCTTTCCTTTTTAGCTGATTTATGATGAGTCACAAAAGAGTTAACATCCTCTCTCCCTTAATCCTTATAGCAAGTAGGTTAATGATTAATTGTATCAGGGGGCTTGTTTATAGAACTCAAACACTTTCATTGTATATAGAACACATTCAACGTCTCAGATCATCTATACATTTAAAATGCATTTCACACTATAGATAAATACCTATAACAAGAATGAACAAACTGAACATTTGAAAAATTGTCAGTTAATAAATTTTTGTTTATAAATTATCATTTATATGTTTTCTTGTAGCAATTGGGAAAACAAATAATTCATCTCAGTTGCTTAGATGATTTTAATTCTAGGAGAGGTCATCATTTCAAATCAGCTTCAGAAAATGACTCTACTTAAAAAATATTTTTCAAGGTGACCACTGAATGGGCTGCATGAAGACAACCTCTTTCCCTTTGGGAAAATGCCATCTTACTTTCTTAGATGTCAACTTTCTAATGGTTTAGGGACACTAAAAGGAAACCTGTGCAGTGAAATAACAGGCAGGGATTAATCACTGAAGTCAATTACTGGCAAGGCAAAAGAAGGGCTATGTCTTTTGCCACTTAAGGGCAACAGTGGGTTGAAAAATCCTGTAGTAATTTTACTGGATCCCACAGTGACTAGAACATCCCCATGCTGAAAACAGGGGGTCCTCTCCTTAGTCTGAATTACTCCTCAGAGGCCCCTGAGGTCTCAAACAAGAAATCCATCTATCTGTAATGTGTAGGTTAAATAAGTTCGAGCAAAATTATAAATTAATCTAATCAGTCTATTTGCTTAGCTTATTTACAATTCCTAGTCTTTGATGTCTCAAATATCTCCCTTTCTCCTTCTCACTTATATCTTCTATAGCTCAATGGTTATTTCTTTTTTAGTAGGTTCCAGTACATTTCCAGGTAGATCTAAATCATTGTGCTGTTCTGTGGTCCTTGTGTTTGAGATCTCCACTATAAGTCTCAAGAAGCAAATGACAGTAGGTATTTGAAGGCAGGCATTTACTAAGTACTTACAAAAGTCACTCCAAGAAAAGGCAGAGAGATGGGTCATGTTGGTCCTGGAGCCAAAGCTACTTGTGGGCAAATGTTGCTCTTATGTGGTCAAGACTCAGAGCACTGCCTCACTCCCTGTGATTCACTCTCATATTCTCCAGAATAGATAACAAAAACCAAACAAGACTTATGTTCAGGGACACATTAGCAATAATCTATATACCAAGAATCTCCTTGCTCCTCCTTCAATATAACTTAATTTTGAACGATAGGAACTAAATCTAGGGCAAATTTTATAGCTGTAAATCCGTTCTCAGCAATCTTGACCTCCATTAACATAGATAGTATTTCAAATTCCACTCTAACAGTTGCTCTGACTCTTTGGGGGCTGGGAGGCAATTCAAGTATATGAGAGAAGCAATTCTTTCACATGTTCCAATCTTACCACTTTGCAAAGGATACAAAGAACCCTAAGGAAAAAGACAACATTTCACTTGTTTTCCATTCTACCTTTCTCTTACCTCATCCTCAGTCTATCTCTCCCCTTAGCTGATACGTGAATGCCTTTAACATTTACCATCAATCAACTACCATGTGCCAGGCAGTGTGCTAAGTTTGAGAATACCAGTTTATGGTCTAGCTGGACAGGCAGATCATTAACAAGCAATTGCAGCAATTGTACTAAGTGTTGTTCTAAAAGTAGTGTAAGAAGTCATGGGACTCCACTCCTTGAGGAAATGGGAACAAAGACTTCAGAGAGGCAGCAAAGATTAAGGATGTGCAGCAGTTACCCAGGTGCTGTAAAAGTGGGTACAGAGGATAGTTCTAGAAGAATATTGGCAAAGTTCCACAAAGAAGAAGAATTTGACACATTGGAGGAAGTAGGAATTTTGTCTGGAAAGTTAAAGTGAGTGAACATCAGGTCAGACAGATTATGGAAAGCCACTGAAAGGCTTAATATGGGCAGTTATATAATCTATTTTATATTTTAAAATATTGCCAATGGTGGGTAGAGAATAGACTTTAGGGTGGGTGAGCCAGCAGGGAGGAAGACTTATTAGAAAACTGTCAACCCAGGCCCTGGAGTCACTGCTTCAGTCCCTTCAGTGAGAGCAACTTCACTCTCTCCAGGGAGAGCTTACTGGACTCCATCACTACCCTGCAGATCAGAAAATCCTCCTTTACAGAGGGCTTTAGGTCAGGCTCCCTGATTTTTTTCTAAGAGTTTTTCCAGCATTCGATGCCTTTTCTAAGAAAGGAATACATTTCTAGCTAAATATCACCAGTTTCTGTACTCATCTCCCACATATCGTGGTCCATTCAATTATCTTAATCAGCACTGGGACAGATATAGGGTCCCAGTTTTCACACTGTCCTATTAATTTCCCCTGGATATACTGGCTCACAAATATCTCTTGCAGAGCAGCTCCTGGGACTGAAAACTGTACTTTAAGTGTGCTGTTAGCAGACAGTAGAGAAATTCTGTCACTTTCCCTGAAAGGATGGCTCATCTTCTGGGAATGGGAAAACACTGGCAAAATTCCAGAGGAGAAACACATAGCCATTTTTCCCCTTTATGAGTCATATCATCCTTGATTTTTGGCTGGTCACAAAATCACCCCACATAAAGTGTACATTTTCCATCCACTACTACAGCTAGTGGTGACCGTGTGACTAAGATTTCAATGGAAGTGTTACATGTGACTTCTGGAACAGTCCTTAAATAGAGGGGCAGTCCTTGCTGTTATTACCAATTCTTCTTTTTCCTGACTGGCACTCCAGTGACGGCCATCTGATCCCACAACATGGAAGCTACAGAACTACAAGAGAAAAGGATCCCTGCCTGACACTGAAGTGTCTCCCTCTTCTGGATCATCTCCCTTGGTACTTCTTTTGTAAGAGAGAAATAAACATTTTTAACCTACTATTGTTTTATATTTCCTGTTAGTCATGAACAAATCTAAGCCCACTGATATTTTTCCTTATTTCAGATCATCTATATGTATAAATGCAGCCTAAGTGTACTTTTGTCATCCCTCCTGCAAGAGAGAGAGAGAGAGAGAAAGAGAAAGTGAGAGAGACAAACACCTTAGCTGGTATTAAGTCATATGCTTCTTGTTGTCTGGAGTACTTTGTTAAATATTTTCACAAGAAGACTGGTTTCAAGGAATAAATAAATAAAGTGTAAGGCTCAGGGTTCACTGTACAAAGAAACTGCATCCTAAGACCCAGGTGCCAGATTCTTCAGGAGGTCAGGCTGCAGGCAAGAAATCACAAGGCTAAGCACTTCTTTGTCCTCAGATATAATTTGCTGGGGGAGATGTGAGGCCTGTGATGACTCCATTGTTTTGGGAACTTATTTGCTGGGGGTTTTTCTGGCTGAGGTCTCACTGCTCCTTCTTATTTTAGTTTTCTTCACATCTAATATCCTGCTGGACACAGCCTTACTAAATGTAACAGCTCAGTCAAAAAGGTTTCTGTTGATTCATGTGAATATGCATCAGGGGAAAGCAGGAGTAATGTTAACTGGCAGAATGCCAAAACCATCCAGCAGTCTCCACATTTTCCACAAAAGATGAATAAAGTAATGAATGCAAAAGTCTCTGCATTTCATTAATTCAAACTAAAACAAAGACCAACTAATACATTGAGAAGGATTTACCTCCTAGTTCCATGGGTGGGGTGGGCTGAGGTGGGGTGGGTTGGGGGGGAATCATTAGCATGAAGTGAACATTACTGAGAACTGTCTCTTGAGTGATAAGGAGGGGTGGATGGTGAGAAGCTATGCTGAGTAAATTAACAAACAAAAGTGTGAGTACTTCACAACTATCTGAAGAATTTATTTATTATTGTCTTCCGGAAGATAATAAAGACTTTAGTTCAAACAGATGAAAAATTAGTCACAATAAAAATATTACGCCTGACCCCAATTAATAACTCTGTCCACAATGAGTCTCTCTGTATATACTCATTAACACGCCTTATGTTCCAGATAACTAACATTGCCCTGGACAGGAGAATCCATGACTGAGCACTGCATGGGCTGCAGAGGATATGAAGATACAATCAGTAGTTTGGACTTGTTGAGATTCTAAGTCTCCTGAATCAGATCTCCGAGAAAGAACAATTCTTCTTCTAACAAGCTACTAGTAAAACTTCATTCTTTTTCTTCTGTTTCTCTATGAGGAATGAACGGAATCTCTCTTGGGACTTATCTTGTGCCCAAGAGCAAAACAAGTACAAAAGTTCCCACATTTGGAAAACCAAGAGCCTGACAAATTTCATCAGAGAAAGATGTCTTAAATTAGTATGTTCCTCACAATAACACTCTTACAATTTAATTATTTCCTTCAGGTCATGGTTCTGCCTCACGCTGCCATTCCTTCCTACACACATCTTAGATCTTCTGGACTCTGACAAGTTAACATCTGCAGTAATGCAAAATATGTAAGGGAGGAGGTGAAGGAAAATGTTGAAATATTAAGGGTCGAATGAAAATGACCATTTCAGAGAGCAAGCACCAATGAACAAAGTGGTCAGAGGGCAAAGGTATTGTCCCCTACAGAACATGTAACTACAGGTAATAATGTGGGCAGAGGAAAGACAATGCCATGCAAAACACAATAAACTTTACTACTTTTTTGGTTTTATGATTTGGAAGCAATATTACATAAGATTAAAATGACTTTTACCTCTTCTGAAAGAAACAGACTGCTTTTCCTTTTTTTAAAGAAAAAAATAAGACAAAGGCCTCATCCACTTATTGCATGACATCTAAAACACAATGGAGAAGATTTTCATGGACTAATTCTTCAGATCAAGAGAGATTTAGATAGTTGGCCATAATTACTTGTACCTACTTGATAGGTCCATAAAGCATTTTTTTTACCATGTAAATTCTAATCTTTACAAAGGGAAGTAGATCTCCAGGTACTCAAGAATAAAAGAAGAATGAGTAGGAGAAGAGGAGAACATTTAATTGTCTTAAAGGATGTGCTTTCTCCAATTATAACAGCATCTTTCACACACAATTCCCTCCTAAGCTCTAGATCTCTAGAAGACTATTTTGACTAAGGTACGATGACTCAAAGTTTGGAGTTTTGTTCTGAGACCATTAGGACTACTCCACAAGAATGGCTCATTTCAAGGTCCTCTTTGTAGTTAAACAATTAAAAGTACTTATGAATAAATCAAAATGCATATGAATTTAAAGCTTATACAGATCAACTGAAGTCAAATGAAGACAAAATAAAATAACTTAAAAAGTTCTCTAATGTAATCACAATACTATTAAATCCTCATGCTGCTCACATCAGGAAGAAAAATTGGGAAGATTCTGTTTCGTGTCATTGTGGATGAAATATGAAAACTTATGCAGGAAGGGATAGCTTACGAACAAGTTTATTGCTGTAATCAAGTACATATTGAAAGGTACAACATGGTTACTAGTCCTGAATCCCAGAACAGATCAGGCATTTTTTAGGAAAGGCTAATTGCTTCAGAATATTCCTTTCAAAGGGTACAAAAATCATACATTAAGAGGGTGAAGGTAGGATACCTTTGAGTGAAAGTAGGATACCTTTGAGTGAAAGTGTTGTGGAAAAAAAGCCACTGAAATGGGATCCACTGAATGACTGTGTTGGGTTCAGAGGCTATTTTTCATTTACAGAATATATACTTCCAAAAGAAACATGCAACCTAGGACTTTAAACAGAACAAGACTGCAGTAAATATCTGTCCAAAAAAAACCATGAACCTAGGTTGCCTTTTTTATCATGTGTGACTGATGACACAGTGACTGCAGATTTACACACAACAAATAATAATAATATAACCACACCCCAATGTTTATTTAATCAACAAGTACTTATTGAATACTTAGTAGATGCCAGGCTGTGTTTTAGGAACTGAGAATTGAGTAGTATACAAAGCACAAAGTCTCAGATTTCATGGTGCTTACATGTCAATGATAAAGGCATGACATATCTAGAGAGTTGCCTAAAGTAATATATTTAAGTCTCTAGAGGACGGACATTTCAATGATTCTTTAAATGATATCAGCATGAATATACTAACTGACTAGTTATTTCACTTCCCATTGGCTCTGGAAAAGAATGTAACAGGTCAGATCAAATTAGAATTTTAAAATGTGCAAAATGTTCATTGTCAGGTATGG
>RJWT010011484.1:0-23259 GCA_004365215.1 Cuniculus paca
ATATATATATATATATATATATATATATATATATATATATATTCTGTCCACACACATACAAAGAATCTCTTGGGCCAATTGTTAATATTAAGACAGAGACTGCTTTAGGGAAAGAGGACAACAAAGTCCTGGGCCCTTAACTTGTTACTCATAAAAGTATGGTTTGTTTTTCCTTCTGAGGCAGTCAGAGAAATTTAAAGCTGCTTTTGAAAAAAGAAAAAAAGAAAAAGAGAGAGAGAGAGAAAGAAAGAACGAAAGAAAAAAAAAAAAAAACAAGGAAAAAGCACTGATTCCTGACTTGGATCTGAGAATGCTCAATAGGTAACCAAAAGCTGAACACAGTTTGACTTTCAATTTGTATTTTTCTCCTGTATCTCTCTGCTTTCTTACCTTAAAACTCTTAAGTCAGAACTTTGCTCAGCTCTGTAGGTAGCTAGGCATGTTAATCATTTAGGGAGTGCTTATCTAAAAGCTGGCAATACAAGGTGCATTAGCCATAAATTTATACAGTATAACCAACCTCATCTCCCTTCAAGACTGAGGGTACCAAGTTAAAAGACTGACAGGGACACTCAACGACCAATGAGCACCCAGAAGTGTAATTATTTGCCTAGACCATGGTCACCTTGCCTTTCAGCAGAGCCTTCACAAAACTGAGACTGCCCCAAACAAAAGCACTCATCTCATAGAGACCAGATTAAGTGATAAAGGCTTTCTGGGAGCCACCTTGCAAAACCAGAACTGAGGTAACGATCAACAACACTGGCCCACCTCAGCCAATCTGTAAGGGCTGGTCTCCTTTGGTGAACAAAACAGTCTGATCTTCTTCTTCAGAGCAGTGTCCCCTTCAGCTTCTCAAGCTGAAGGCCCCCTCCCTATTTTCTTACTTTCTAACTGCTTAATAAATCAGCCGATGCCTCTCACTGACAGGTTTTGAAATGCTTTTCTGCAATGTTGTTAAGAACCTGCCCCAGCCAAGTTGAGGTCCACATCTCTTCAGGAAGACTTCCTGTGACCCTGTCTGATGACAGTATGGCAATCTCCATAATAAATAATCTACCCTCATGTAGCACAAGTTACCAGCTTGTGAAAATTCTATTTAGTATTTTAAGTGAAATTAAAATTTTTTAAACATCACCAGATTTCTTTATTGATAAAACAAGTTACTAAAACAGAACAATTTCAAAGAACAGACTATAAAGTTGCTAATATTTCAAACTCTGAAGGGCGATGATTTATCATTATGCAAGTTCAGTTTGCAAGTTTTGGTTTGTTTGTTTGTTTGTTTTTGCATATCATTGTCTTGGTTACTCTCCATAGTTTTTCAAGAAATTCAAGAATCTTACTGAGATGTAAAAGCAAAAACTATAAACAAAAACATTTATTTTGCACTTACTTAAATTCATACATATTCTGGCAAGACTGTGTAAGGTAAAATACTTGAAGTAAAACTGAAAAAATTTATATGAATTTGTGCTGTACTAATAAATGTGCTTCAATTTATTTACCTTCCATGGTCATTTTTATTTCGGGGAAGAGCCAGATGTCACATGGCTCTGATGAATAAGGTAGATAAGGACACACTGTAATGTTTTTATGAGCCTACCTTTGTGTTGGACAGCACAAGGCAACAGCATTTACTGTATTTTTTATCACACCTTGCTCAAACGATTACGAAAGAAGAGTTACAGAACTGCTTCCAAAAGTGGCAAAAATGACAGGCTAAGCGTGTTCAAATCTATGGTGAACACTTTGAGGTGAATTAATGGCAATGTATCTTTTACTATAATAAATTTTTAAAATTTAAACATTCATATATTTTGATCATTCATATATTTTCATATTAAATACAGAGATATCAACATTGACAATAGAAGCACTGCATGAGTTTACTGCATTCTGTATGTACAAATAAAACAACAGTGTTATATTTAAAGTGTCTTGGTTTAATTCACAAATTACTAATATTACCTATAAACTTTTCATTAATAACTAATTCTCTATTTTATAAAACAATTATATATTGAGTACTTTTCCATGTGCCAAGCAATGTATTAGGGACTGGATCTGACTAGCTAAACTTTCAAGGTCAATCTTTTAGAGACTATAATGATACAACCAGGGTATCCATGACGAGACCTGTTGATGACAAACCAAATACAGCCTATAGAAACATTAAGTGCATGGTGGCTAAGTTCTGGAGAAAAATTAGACAGAATTCAAGTCCCAACTCTGCCATAAACTTGTTTGCTATTGGTTTGGGGCTGTTTCTTCACTTCTCCAAGCATCTACAAAATGGGAATAATAGCAAGGGTATATTACAGACTTTTGATTAGTACATGCTCGCAGTACAGAATGATCCCATTTATTATAGGGAATATGTACAGAACAAAATCTTAATTCTTTTTTTGTCCTCTTCTCCACCCCTTCCTCTAACTCTTCTTCCTCTCTCCATTTACAAAAGCCCTATTTCCATTTTTTTCTATGATTCTTTTTTTTTTCTTAAAATCCTTTTTCCTTTCCTTCCCCTCCCCCATCTCTTATTCCCCTTCCTATTTGAACAAGTTCTTCCTACTTCCTAATATCTACCTTCCATTTTGTTCCTTATTTATGCTTTGGATTTGTCATATAAGAGAAATAATGGTTTGGATGTCCCCAAAAGAACATGCGTAAAGACTTGGTTACCAGCCTGCGGCACTCTTTGGAGGTGGTGAAACCTTCAAGATGTAGAGCTGATTGGGAGGATGTTGGCTCATGGGGGTATGCATTAGAAAGGTATATGCACCCCAGAGCCCCTTCTCTCTCTCTCTCTGTTTCCTGACTACCATGAGGTGAGCAGCTTTGCTCCACTGCATGCTTCCACAATGACACACAGTGCCACCATGGGCCCAAAAACAACTGAGCCAAGTGACCATAACCTGAAACATCTGAAACCATGAGGCAAAATAAATCTTTCCTCCTTTCAAGTTCATTATCTCAGGTATCTTGCCTCAGCCACAGAAAGCTAACACAGGGCATAAGATAGGAGATAAAAATAATACAACAAAAGTGTGTGATCAGCATTTGGCACATATAATAGGTACTCAGTAACAAATCCTATTGCTGCTATTAAGAGGGGAGGACCAGCTTCTTTTCTAAAGAAGGTTCTTAGAATCCCCAATATTATATATCATTAATATTCCCATTTAGAGATGGAAAAACCTGAACCTCATAGAAATCAAACTCTTCATTCATGTAACAAACTTTGTAAGCACATCTTCTTATCAAAGCAGGGATAATCTCTGCAGATTCAGAAAGAAGATGAGTGAGACAATGCACTCACCATCTCACAGGACAGACACAGGAGACTGCTAGTTGCTTCAGCAGAGGGAAGTACAGGTTTGTGGGAAAATACAGAGGAATGAGCAAAGATGTCAAGAAGGGTCCTCAGAGGGGACGTCCTAAGGAAATGAAGTAAACTGACAAAAGGCAATTAATTATTAGTAACCTAGACTTGAAACCAAATCCCTGCCTCCTTGAACAGAGAATTTCTCATTGTACCACAGCAACTTTGGGTAGAGTCAATCAATACATATTTTCTTAGCACTTGCTTTACGGAAAAAATTATCCAGATAGAAAAAAAGGTGCACCCTGATATTAATTCCCAGTACCAAAATAAGTAAATACTTATGATAGAACCTATATGAGAGTATTAAGGTATCTACATCTTTTAATTGAAATTTACATTTAGTTTTCTATTTTGACTTTTCTTCATCAGCTTTAGGAAACAGAATTATCCGTGCTTCAAAAACTGACTGAGAGAACTTCCTGTGACAAGGTAGGAATTACCTGATCACCAACGGCTTTATTTTTTTTTTATTTTTATTATTATTATTTTTTTTTTTGCGGCACCGGGTATTGAACTCACGACCTTGCGCTTATCAGGCAGGCGCTTAGGCTGCTGAGCTAGATCCCCGGCCCTCACCAACGGCTTTATACAACTCATCTAACAAATTTATCACACCCTAATGTCACTACTTGTCTATAGTTATGCTGCCTGGTCAGTACAGACTCATCTTCAGAATCCTTAACTCAGCACTCCCCAAAACCATTAAATAACAAGCATCTACTTGTTAATTTATTTTCAATATTCTTTCTATATTAAAAATTTATGTCTCAAATATTTTTCAATAGATGATTCTGACCATATTCCATGAGTTTTCACGTATTACATATAGTTTTTAATAACGTCTAAGTAGCATTTGGCTTTTATTTTTTCCTTTGACCTGTAAGTTCATTTATCATACTGCATATGTAAAGTAAAACCTAGAAAAACATATTATATGGGTCACTACTATAATTTCTTAAATAGTCTAACTCTCACCTACTGCCCTCTAGCACACTTTTTTAAAAACTCTCTCCAAAATGGAAAGATTTTCAATAAACTGAGGAAATCAACCACTTACTTCTGAAGAGGCTCCATGCTGACAACATACTCAGTTCCAAGAAGTTTTTGCTTCAGTTTGGTCCCCTCTGTTTCACATATTTGAGAATTCATTTCTCATATATCAATACTACCATTTTCCCTCTTGAAGATTTTCTTGTTCTTTCTTTAAACACTTGGTTCTTTCAATGGACCGTAAGAAGGAGAAACAGAGGAGGAGAGGTAAGTACATAGACTCAAGTCATGATTTTAAAGCAAAAAAAATTCTTTTTTTTTACTTGTCAAGTGCTACACAACTGACCATAGTCTCGTTTTATTTTTGTTTGATTTTGTTTTTTTGAGATAAGGTCTAAGTAGTCCAGGCTGGCCTAACCTGCTATCTTTTCTCAACCTCCTGAATTCTGGGGATTACACACAATGCACTGCTACAACTGGCTAACTGATCGCATTCTTAACAAGGATTTCTGATTTGTTTCCCCTTTATTTTTTTTTAACCCTCAGATACTATCTAAACTTTAATTTTTTATGTATTATCATTGTTATGATAAATTTGAATTTAAAATTGGTACTGGGGATTGAACCCAGGGACTTCACACTGAGCTACATGCCTACTCCTTTTCTTATCTTTTACTTTGAGATAGGATCTCACTAAGTAATTTAAATCGCCCAGGATGGGACTGATCCTGCTTCAACCTGCCAGAATGCTAGGACTACAAGTGTGTACCATCATACTTGTCCAATAAATTTGAATCAAAAAATCCAAATAATGCAACTGTGCTTATATGAGACCATAAATCCAGAGTTTAAAAGTAGTGAAATATAAAGGAAATTATTTTTCTGTAATTACTAAACATTTAAAATCACTAGAGACTGTTATGTCCTCTAAAGTCTGTAATGCACTATGCCTTAGTTCATTTGCCTGATAGAAACAACAAAATGTCTATCTATAAAAGTTCAAATTGAACTTCCTCAAAAAAGTCTTAAAACAAGCTACTTTTATACATGATTTGATTTAGTATTGCATTATCTAATTAAGATATACAGTTTCAATGTATATTATAATAGAGAAATTGGAGCAAAATATAATACCATGTGATATTTTTAATTCTTTGAATTTAGTTTTTTCTTGTTTGTTAATATTTTTACTAAAGGACGTGTTGAGATTATTCATCCACATGTTCATAATGTTCACCTGAATATCATGTATATCACTGCCTTGTTAATTTCCCCCTGAATTAAGTAGTTTTATAAACAAGTAGTGTTTTATTCACAACAGGCAAGAATTATGCTTTTTGACCAAAAACATGAGTGCTTTCATAAATTGCAAATAGAGTAAATACCAATATGTACATTCCACTAACATGAGCATATTGTTTTTTTTTTTTCTTTCAGTACTAGGGATTTAACCCAGAGCCTTGAATTGACCCTTTTATTTCATTTTGAGACATGATTTTTTTTTCTTTTTTTTTTGTAGTGGGGATCAAACTCACAACCTTGTGTTTGCCAAGCAGGTGCTTACACCGCTGAGCTAAATCCCTGGCCCCCTGAGACAGGATCTTTCTAAAATGCCTGACTTTAAACTTGCGATTGTCCTGCCTCAGTCTTGGAATTTAACATAAGGGTAAGGGAAAGCTATGAGTAGTTTTAAGCAAGGAAGAAACAACAATGTTTGTCTTAGCAAAAACATGCTTGCTAAAAAATAGATCATTCACTAGAGAAAACAGATTAGAATCTGAGAGACTAGAATTCTTGCTGCAATCTATAAAAGAAATGAAGAGAAAATCAAGACAGTCAGCGGCACCTGGCAAGCACGAGGTCACAAGTTTGATTCCAGGAAGAAAGGAAGGAAGGAAGGGAGGGAGGGAGGGATGGAGGGAGAGAGAGAGAGAGAGACAGAAAGGAAGAAAGAAAGAAAACTATATTTAAGAAGTAAGATGAATAGGCAGGATAGATTCAATTTAGAATTTAAAAAGTGTGTACTCAATAGCGATCACTGCCTACCTCCCATGTTTTGTCTCAGGCAACTGAATGGATGGTGGCAACCATTCACTGCAATAGAAAACAAAGGCAAAAAACAGGTTTAAAATCAAAGATTTTTTTTAAATACTGTGGATGATAAGTTAATCTAAATGGACTTTGAGGCATATAACTTGATCTAAGATAATTAGCTACTCTTGTATAAGGGTCTGAAATGAGCAGAGAGATACATATATAGCTTACAGAAAACAACTGAATTTGAGTGTGGATGCATAGCATGAATGTGCAGGACAGAGAATACCTGAAAGGTACATCTATATTTATGGCACAAATGAGTGAATGATGCAAAAGAAGCTGAAAGTAAAACATTTCCCAAACAGAAAGCAAATTCAATATCCCTGCAAAGATTCTTTGGTTTAGATCTGAGAGATTTATAGAGAAAGTTCTCCTGATCATCATAAACAAAGCCAAGCTTTTGATTTCTTAGACATTATCACTTACCCATCTTCCTACCCTTCTCCAACACACACCTACTCACAAACACACCTCCCCCAAGGGAAGGTAACCTATCCCTTCTTTCAAATCAAAATGCAGTCTGCAGGGTGGAATATAGCTCAGTAATAGAAGGCAGGCTTAGCATGCTGTAGGCCCTGGGTTTAATCTTCAACACACCTTTCTCCACCCCCAGAAAAAGCAGTCTACTAAGGAGGTCTGTATGGCAAAAATAAACCTTAAGTATTTAATATTTAATAGAAAGGGGAACATTCTACCCCAGTAGTAACTTCATAAACCACCAAAAACTTCCTTCGGATTCTTCTCAAGTTTTATCACAATCATTCACAGCCCAAGAAATAATTATAGTATTTTCTAAAGGGCAAAACAGCCAGTGTCTGTCCACCCCAAAGATAAAAAACAGAAGAAAAAGATTCAAGTTAAGCCAGGCATGGTGGCGCATGCCTATAATCGCAGCGCTCAGGAGGCTAAGGCAGGAAAATCATTGCAAATTCAAGACCAGCCTGGACTACAAAGTGAGCCCAAGATCACCCTGAACTGCATAGCAAGACCCTGTCTCAAAAAATAAAAATAAAAAAAAAAAAGATTCAAGTTGACTAAAATTCTGAAGCACTCAACTGCTGTTGGCATATTAGAAGGATTAAAAGTTTATCATCTTCTTGTAATATAGTAGGAGGAATGACTTGGTACATCATTTCTTCTTTCCTCGGCAACATCAGTGTTGATTTGTACTTCCAAGAAAACTCTACAAGTCACACACACACACACACACACACACACACACTGAATTAAGTATCTTAGTCTTGTCAAACCTGAAAACAAAGTATTCATACCAGTTTGGGCCCTATCAGAGTTGGTATATAAAATCTATTCATGTATTTCTTCTTTACAGAGAAAAATGGATATGAAGAATTTGCCTGAAATCTGTAGTTACTCAGCACTACATCCTGCTGCATCGGCATTTTGGACAACAAAACTGTTCCTGTACCCACTGAACAGTATGTGCTACAGAGTTTGTCCTCACTTGTCAGTAAAGTGCAGTAATTTGAGAATATGTATTTAGCAATCTCTAGGTTGATTTTCCCCAAGATTTCACCTCTGTCAGCACATGTATCTCAACTTTTCTTTGCAGGGGTTGATAAAATGAGCCACACAAATAAAAGAAATGGGTGACTATATCAATTCTGACTCTTTATCTGAATTTCAGACAATCTAGACTCCCTGAACAAAATAACAAATAAGATACTGATATGTCACAGTCAGGGTAAAATTCTGAAAATGCAAATTGAATAATTCCTCTCCCAATAGCTTTCTTGTACAAATGCCATTACTGTAAGAAAGGGGCAGGCTTTCACACAGTTATAGGATAAGAATGAGAAATATGTGGGACAGAGCAAGGCATAGAATTGTACAACCTGAATCAGCTGACCTATAAATACATCAGAAACCTCAACCAAGATCTATACCTACAAAACCACCCAGTCTAGCCCAGCCCAGATTGGCCAACCTCCGGTCTCTACCAAGATGAGTCAACCAACCTAGGAAAAACCAGTGGTTCTCCCAGCCAACCTACGAAATTATTGTCAACAAGAATGAGTTGGTAAGTGAGACTGAGGGAAGTCGATCTAGTATTTAATACCTTCAGAGAGTATCATACTGAATAAGAGTGTTCATAAGAGCTTCTCTATCATCACTTTCCTACATATAAAAAAAAAACCTGAGAAAATTGTTTTTCTGGATCAATATGGCTGTACATTCTTGAGATACAAAATATTTTTTAAATTCCACTTATTTCTTGCTTTGTTTTTTAAAGGTGAAATTGATGATGCAACCTGGAACTTTTTGTAAGGTCCTTCATGATCCTTATCTACTTGTCTACAGCCCTATGTATATTCAAGGTCAGAGAGATATGAAGACGTTCTGAGAATAAGAACTATTCTGAGTATTGTGGGTAAAATATATCCAGGGTCATAGAATGAAACATTTTATGAGAAACAGTCAATAATGCACTGTATTTGAACCCACTTCCTTACCTCCATTGGGACTACCATAGTTATCAGGCCTTCACTTAGTTATAGGCAAAATATTCATTGGTCATCTTTAATGGTGTGGGCATCAAAATCCTGACACTCTGAATTGACTCAGAACAGCCTAAGCAATCATGCAAAGTCTACCTATGCCTGTGATGCACTGTGTTGCACTGATTCTAGAGACAGTTTGCCAGCCAGTGAAAACAATTCCAGAGGACCTTAAGCAAAGAGTCAGATCCCATGGATGCTGTGGGACATGGTGCCATTTATAATTATGCTTTTTTAATAATTTAAAGCCCACCTTATGAAAGTAAGGTTTAGTTAAAAGGATACCTTCTAGAAAAAATACATCAAAGTTTTGAAATTGTTAACCTCATTCAAAAAAATGTAAAGTCCTTGAATCAACTTTAATGGAAGCAAGGCTCAAGTACAAACTCTCAGAAATAGAAAAACTGGACGTCATTAATGAACAAGAAATCTCCAACTCCTTGAGGGAGCTTAAAGCACATACTTTTTAAAAAGGATTTAGCAAAGAAAAATCTAAACATTTGGAACAAGTTGAGCCTGACATTACAAGAAACAGTCAATCTCTAGAAGATGCATCAAAGCACAACCGATTTTAAGTAGCTATAAGTAAAATAGCTTTCAAAATATATCAGGACAATGAAGAACCAGTTCAGAATCATTGAAAAGATGTTTTAGATGACAATTCCCATCTTTAGAGAATGGAAATTTCTCATTTCAGAAAAATATAGAACTTCCTTCACAGGACATTGATCCAGGATTCCTCAACTAACCCCACACAGGAAAGGATGTTGTAATGTTCCTTTCAGAAGTCCTTAAGGGTTAAATCTGTATCTGAGACTATCTGGAAGCACTTCAAGAACAGTTCCTTGGTGTATAGCTTCTTCTTTTTTTTTTATTTTATTTTATTTTAAAGATAGTGAAACCCAACAAAACAAAACAGAATAAATCCAATCAAAACACAGCAGTGAAATTGGTACAGAACATCAAAGCAGGGTGACAGGAAAACAACAATGGCTACTATAGTATATCTTGTTATCTTCCCTTTAGTTTTCCATTCCATCAAATATAGCAAAATCAGACCAAAACAAAACAGAATAAAACCAATCAAAACAGAATATTGAACAAAGCAAAAAAAATTAATAAAAATAAAACAAAACAGTGAGAACATTATTACACTTCAAAAACAAGACAGAAAAAAATCCCCCATATTTGCCATATTGCACACTGTTATCCTCCCTATACATGCTCAGACTGTCAGCCCCATGCCTATAAATTCAACCTAACAATACAATCCTTCAGGTGCTTTTTGTACCTCAGTTGCTATCAGCTCAGGCTGACCTCCAAAGCAGCTGGTGGCTTATGGGGTGAGAGGGTTTGGTGATTTTCAGCCTGCATGCCAGTAGGCTTACAGGAGGTACTTTTTCTCTTCCTGGGTCCCACATGGTCTGTGCAGCTGACCAGAAAGGCTGGCTAGTTGGATCCTTGATCAGCTCCTCCCAGTCCCAGCATGGCTGATTCTTGGGAGTTGCTATCTGACTCTTCTTTGATGATGGACTATTCTTTACAAGACCTGTATTTATAGCCCTAGCTTACTCACAATTATAGACCTCGCATCTGCCTTTCATTTATCCATACTAATAGCCTTTCTACCTTGTCTAGCACTGTTGATTGTGACTAATTTGAGTAACACCTTTAGCAACACTAGCTTCCTTATATAAGTAAGATTCTTGAAATGGTGGATTTTAACATGCTGTGCATATTAGTGAGATTAGTCACACAAACACCAATCTTATATTTCTCCACAATTTCCCTCTTCTTTTCATTTATGATTGCTTTACCTACCCTTTCTTCCTTAGCTTTTTTCCTAACTTTTTGGGGGCCATCTTGATAGCAGTAAGTATAGCAATTATATAAAGCACTAACCAAAATTTTGTTCACAAACACATGCATCTAGGCTCAGACTTACATATGTTAACATATGTTTTTCTGGCATTGTGAGTCTTTGTTTACAACCATGAAAGTGGCCAGAATCCTGCTTCACTCAAGATTTTGGTCATAAGCTAAACCTAAAATTCCAGTCATAACCCAACTTGCTCATATGTGTGGACAGTCATAACTCAGGGGTCCACTAGCATTGAAGTATCAATGCATACCTATTAGAATGAATGAAATTCAGAATACAGACAGCACTAAATGTGAGGATGTGGAACAATAAGAACTTCCATGTGTTGCTAGTGGGAATGCAAGATGGTACAGAAGATAGGTTGGTGGCTTCTTAAAAAATTAAACATGTTCTTAGCTTATAATTGAGCAATCATACCCCTTGATATTTAGCCAAGGGTGATGAAAACATATGCACACAAATTCTTGAACAGAGATGTTTGCAGCAGTTTAATTCGTGATTTCCAAAACTTCTAAACAACCACAATGCCTCTGGAGGTGAATGGATAAATTGTATGCTATGATTTATATCTAGATGTCCCCACAAAGCCTCATGTGCTCATAGGTGGGGTTTGGGGAGGTGATTGGATCATGGAGGTGTGATAATCATCAGTGGATAGTACACTGGTGAGTTTATAGTTGACTTGCTGTTAGGAGGTGGAATCTGATTAGAAGAGGTGGGTCACTAGAGGCATGGCTGAAAAGGGTTTATCTCTTCCCTACTCCTTTCACTCTGTTTTCCTGCTACCATGCCACAAAGCAACTCTCTTCGGCCATACCTGTCTGTCTTGAAGTCTGCAAAACATAACTAAAATCTCTACAAACTATGAGCCAAGATGTGCATCTCCTCCTTTAAGGTGCAGGTGTTGGATATTGTACTTCAGCAACAAGAAAGTGACTAAGACACTGTATGACCTTTAGACAATGTGTGCTATCAAGTCATGGAAAGACAAGAAAGAAATGTAACTGCGTATTACTAAGTTAAAGAAGCCAATGTAAAAAGGCTATCCACTGTATTTGCAATTACATGACATGGAAAAGGCAAACTATCCAAACAGTAAAAAGATCAGTAGCTGTCAAAGGTCATGGGGGAGGAAGCAAAGAATAAGAGAGAATTTTTAGGGCAAAGTACTCTGCATGATGTCATGATGGTAGATCCATATCACTTGTTTAAATCTATAGAATGTACAGCACCAAGAATGAACCCTAATTTCAACTATGGATGCTGGATAATAATGAAGTGTCAAATGCTGTACAGTAGTACTATAACAAATCTATCACTCTAGTGATGTTGATAATGGGAAGGCTATGTGTGTGGGGGCAGAAAACATAAGAGATATCTCTGGGCCTTCCTCACTAATTTTCTATGAAGCTAAGTTTGCTTTTAAAAATAAAACTTTAATCATGTATCACTAATGTACCCAACAGGGCATTTACAACACTAAAGGATCACCAGGAAACCTAAAGAACGAATAGAACCCCTAAGAAAAAGTGAGTATCCAATTATGATGGCCTGCAATCCAGTGGCCATGTTGGGTGTAGAACAGATGCAATCCCCCTGTGTCAGAAATATAAAAGCAATAAGCTGCACCAGGCCACTGCCATCCCTAATGTACCAATCCCTATGCAGAAGCAGACATGTCCTGGTACTCCTTAAACTGTGACATACTCAGGACTTCTTTTGAGTCAATCTTTCCACCTAAAGAGCAATATACCACCCTAGACATTTTACCTAATAGTAGTTTCACCAGGGGAGAGAGAGGACCAACAAAATAAGCAAAAAAATTACACCTACAACAGACTAGTCTTATTACAAAGTTTTTCTAAAGCCCAGCTTGGTATACTACGTACTATCTTCAATCGAGTTGCAAAGGGCATTCCCAGAACTTTTTCTAGTAACTCATTTACAAAGGAAGGACATGACCATTATCTCCACCATAAAAATAAGAAACATGGGCACAAAAAAGTAAAGCAATTTGCCTGAGGTCATAACTAAAACAGAGCAGCAAATAAGAATAAAAGGCAAGTGTCCCACTTATGGACAACCCATCCCATCAATCTGTTCTTTCAAAGGCATATTATGAAAAGAAATGCAGAATTATTTTGTCTTTAGAAGCTGGGAAGTTTCAGGGGAACTAGTGACATTAGCTCAACATTGAAACAAGTATTTATAACATGACAATGTGTCAAGGCCTACTGACATCAAAGCAGTCTTCTTTTCCCAAGTATTTCTGAAGAGATTTTGGAATTTTTGTTTCAAAAATGTGTGTGGGAGTAAATACTCACAGGGCTCAAGACCACTACCATAGGAAGTCGTCGGTAAAAATCAATGTCCAAGATGGATTAAGACTATGTAGAGAGCTTTTAGTATTCAGTGTGGGGGAAAAAACAGTATAAATTAATTTCTTATCACCTAGATGAAAAAAATACGAAAAATAAATGAATTTCTTATCACCTTTCTTTATGCTTATAAAAAAATGACTCAGTGACTGATAACATATAAACACTTGAAATTATGTATATCATTAACTCACTACCCCAAAGTTCCAAAAAATACTCAATGGGACACTTGATACTTCAATTACTGAAGACAGAATTAAAATTCCAGTCAGAAGAAATGCCAAGAAAGACCCATAACATTGCATAAATGCTTTGTAGACAATATGTTACCTATGCAGCTAATATTTTTAAGAAAGTACTTATAATCACCTCTCTCCTGATTTTTCATGCTCAAAAAGAGAGCAACAAAAGGAAATAGTACCCTAGTTTAGACCTCACACTAAACAGTCTTTAAACATAAAACTAGGGAAACTTATTAGAGATATTTATATATAAAGTATGTTAGTATTTTCAGTCGGGGAAAAAAAAAAAAACTTCCTAATGTGCCTGTTATTGAATCCAAAGAAAATCTAATGTTTTAATAAAAAGCGGCTATTAAATTTAAGTAAACTCCCCCTGCATTTGAAGCACAATATACACTACACCATGAACAAAATTAAGGTAGAATCATGAAGTTATCTACAAAAATAGAATTATCATTACAAGCATTAGTAAAATATTAATTCTATAATGCACACAAATATCAGTTTAAACTCTTAATTCATTCCTAACAGAAACATTTTCTTAGTTCCTAGGTATTAATCTTATATTAGAATGAAAGTTTTTTCTAACAAACTAATTTTTAAATATCACTGTAAGTAAAGGTAAAGGGAATAAAATCTTGCAAAACTAGGCAATCATTCTGATAAAATACCTGACCAAAGTTAAGTTAGAGAAAAAAAGAAAAACAGGTATCGCACATCCTTAAAATGATTGGTAGTATTTTCATTTTTTCCAGTTACTCATCATACCCTTTGCTATATTGCATTTCATTTCCTACATTTTTTAACTAATTGCCCATTTAAGATTTCACAATACCAGAAATAGGTTATAGTTCTTACAAATTTAAGAACTAAAATATATTTCTGACTGAAAAAAAAGCAAAGCAGAGTAAGACACAAAATACTTCCGTGTTTTTTTTAAAGTATGTCTTGGTTCCTAAATTTCTAAAGCGTAAGAGTTAATGCACATGAATATTTTTAATTCACAATAATTAATAGAGAAGTGAGGCAAGGTAAACTTTTACTCTTTGTAATATTCCTTGGGTATTGTTAGAAACTTGGGCTTGTTTGACTTCTTCTGTAATTTAAACTTTTAAATTACTACAAAAATTTCAAGACCCACCCTGAGAACCTCCCTCACCCAAAATGTTCAGACTCTCCAGTAGAGGGCAAGGTAGACTCAGATGGAAAATGTATGATTAGTTTCAACCCCTCTCAAACTGTGGTTTTGCTGTGCAACTTTTACAACCCACAGCATTGTTTCTTCCTCAACCCTAGAATGGAAAATACGTGTCATCTTAATATGAAGCAATCCTATTTACCTAAAAGCCAACTGCAACAAAAGCCCAAAGGGAAGTCATCAAAAATTGTAGCTTTCACTTCAAATAAATGTCAGCTTATCTTTAAAAAGACGTGAACATGGCAGCTTTTTAAGGAAAAGGTTTCAGTCTGCAGTACCTATTGCCTTAACTGTTAAAATTACCCACAGATACAAAAATGGTAAAATTATTTACATTCACATTTAGTGACCAACCTCGTAATTTTCAGGGTAAAACTTGGGGACCTCAGCATCAGTTGTCAGTCTGAAAAAGTTTAGGAAAAAAAGCAAATACTTCCCTGAAATACAAAAACCATCTGAGATAGTCTGTTTTTAAACCAGTCGCTTACATGGACACATGTACATTCACTTTTGCTAATACTCAAAAGATGACTGAACTTCTTTGCTAGAGTGTTCTGAACAATTTAAATGTTACTTAGTTTGCTTATTTTCCTTATTCATTATCCAAACAGCATTTATTAAATATCTACCATGAACTTGACACACTACAAGCCTGCAATATTATCTTGATTTTTAATAGAATTTACACATTTATAACCTAATTAACTCAGTTACTCCTCATTTTCTATTTTGAAAACGCATGCTTTGGGACATTAAAATGCAAATTAACAATTTGCATAAGACTTTAGAATTTAAGATTTAAATAACATTCTATGAGGATAACAAGAAAGACACATTACTCTTTTATTCCAGATGAGAAACTGTGATTCAAATATGAAGTGACAGTCCCAAGTTACTTAGTATTTATTGCTTAAGCACTGACTCTTAAAGACTCACAAAAGACCCAAGTCCAGTAGCCCCCTCCTCCCTTTATGCCCCTCTTCTCTCCATTCCTTTTTCCCTTTTCCAGTCTCCCTTTTCCACCCCCACCTTCTGAACTCCTCAGCAGTCAGTGAATTTCATCTATATTCTAATATCCAAGATTGTAAGTGAAAAATATATTTTGGTTTGTATTGGTGAAAAAAGACAAATATGCCGTCATGTTACACACATTTAATGTGGTAGATACATCTGTATATCACACATACTAAGTAGTGAATCATCATAAAGTCATACACAGGAAAATTATGCAAAATTCTTTTAGAGATGAAGAGCACATTCATAAGAAAAATTATATTCTTACGTTTCACAAACATGTTTTCAAGATTACTGCAATCTACATGATTTTCCTTTCTACAATAAAGTATGTAAATGTTCTTTTGAGGAATAACTGCAGATTTTGCTCTCCAAATTAAACTCTGAGCTCCAACTACTGGCAGCTCAACAGAAGCTGACTGGTTCAAGAACACCTCCAATTTTCTTTTAATCGAGTAAGAAGCAGGGAGAGGGTAGCCCAACCGAAACCTTGCTATTCATCTATCTGGTGGCTTAATGAGAAAACCACTTCCATATTCCCTGTGTATTTCTAGTAATGTTATGTGAAACTGGATCTTTCTGAATTATCTATTTATCCCTATCAATCAAGTCTTTTAAAGGCTGCAAAAGTATCTGAAAGGTGGTTTTTGAAGAATTCACAGATGAAGGTTATTCAAGCAAACTGTTAACACTTCCCTACCTTCCATAAAGCCCTAGTCCCCTACACACCCTTTTGGTCAGTTGAATGTTGTGATATATTCTAAGCCAACCAATGACTCAGGAGGAAATCCTGACTCCCTGCACCAGAATTCTGGTGCATTACAGCTGCAGAGTCTTTGTGTCTCCTTCATCTCTCATCCTAAAAGATTTATGATTTCTCTGGCAGCAGATGCTGCCAAGGGCTCCTGAGGAACAACCCGTCCAACCTCACGGAGGGATCCAGCCACGTGACTACTTGTGGAGCCCAAAAATGCAAACTCAATTAAAGCAGCGTCTTTTGACAAAGTCATTTTCTGCTGCTTCCTCCCTGACTAATGTTCCTTCCCCCAAAGTATTCCAAGACTCCGGGGCGAGCCGCAGAGCAGGTCGCTCCACCCGCACCTGGAAGTCAACCCTTCCGGTGCCTCCGGTTCCCCATTTCCAGGGAGCTGCTGCAAGGTGCCGCCAGGCCAGGGGCTCCCTGAGGAGTTTACGAAGCAGGTGGCCTCGGGTGAGTCTAAAATTTGACAAGACGGGAGGCGGGGAGAAAACTGGCTCTTAAAGAAAATCAAGAGATAAAAATGAAAAGCCCACCCTTCATCCAACATCAGGCCACGGAACCTGACAGGAACCAGGGAGCGACCTTTTGCTGCGGGGAATTCCGCCCTCTGGTGCTGGGGGAGGGCGAGCGCCCGGCTAAGCCTGCGGCCTGCTCGGCCGCCAAGTCTGCACAGAGGTCGCGGGCCGCCGTCGCTCACACGGAGAAGCCGGCTGCCGCCCCCCAGCGCTCCCGGCCGGCCGCGGCCTCCCGCCTGCGTGCGCACGACGCCGGCGCCGCGTACGTCAGCGCCGCCCCCACTTCGAGACCCTTCCTCGGCGGCGTGATTGCCGGGGCCGGCGCTGGCCCCGCCCCGCGCCCGACTGCAGCCAGCCAATCCGCGCGCCGCGGAGGCGGGGACGGCGCCGCGCAGCCCCGCCCGCGCGCTGCAGCCTGGTTTAAATCTGGAGGCGCTCGCGGCCGAGCAGACTTCTGCGGCCCCAGGACAATAATGCAAAGTGTTATGTTCTTGGCTGTCCAGCACGACTGCGTATCCATGGACAAGAGCGCAGGCAGCGGACCCAAGAGCGAGGAGAAGCGGGAAAAGATGAAACGCACGCTGTGAGTACAGCTTCTGTCGCTACTCTGAGATCCCCTGCGCACTCCCGACCCGTTTATTCTCCGGATGAAATCTCCTGTCTCGGCTTTGACCTTAGCGAAAATTGTAGCCAGCGCCTCTGCAGGAAAAGGTTAACTTATTAACTAAGGTTAAATTTGTGGTATGCACTTATTGTGTGAGACAAGGGCACCTGGGTAGAGTTTAGGAGCTGAGGAAAATCTTGACCTGTGGGCGGTGGTAGATGTGCTAAGGTATTGCAGGTTGGCTTTTTGTTCCGCATTTCGACGGGAAAGAGGGGACGGAAAGGAGAAGTAAGAAGGATCAGAATGCGATCTGTATATGTACCAGTGCTCTGTGATGACTATATTCAGTATGTATCGGAATTATATGGTAATAAAAGAAATCAAATAAAATGACAGCAGAATCCTGCGGGTGAAACGCGTCCCAAGCATTCCTATGTTGCATTGTGAGTTCATCTGCTTACACAAGTGCTGGATGGAGAGGTTTTGGGCTGATTCTGAGTATATGCCTTTTAGATCCACTTTTTTATGTTGTAGAGCAGATCTCACCTAGTCACGGCTGTGAAATAAGTAATTGTTCTGCAGCGTCTGCTTGAAGGATCGTTGTGGATGGGGAGAAGGGGGGCGCTGGCGGGGGAATCAGTCACACACACACACCTCTTTGTACACGACCTCCTCGGGCTTGGTTCGCAGCCTCTTGCTCTCGGGCAGAAAGGGAAAGAGCATCAATTGGCTGACAGGAGTTTCACCGCTGACCTTTGCATTAAGTGAGAAATACCGCACAAATGTGATTAACCTTGCAAAGAAACTGCTGCCTTTTGTGAACGAGAAATAGCATCTGTTTATGCGAACTAAATTTATGCAAGCTAAATTTATTAAAATATTCTAGTGATTTTAGGTAGTTCTACCCTTAATTGTAAAACTAGTTATATTCAGGTGAATGAATGAAATTGTGTTCAATTTCATAGTCAGATGGGTTTAAATGCTAGGGGAATAAGAGTTGTTACTCCAGTCTTGATTTCTCATATTAGATTTGTTTGTTGCTACTTGCCACTTTATTCAGAAAAATTCCTCTGCTGCAATAGCATTTTCAAGCATTGACACTTAATGAATTTCTTGTCTCTCTCTTTTTTTTTTTTAGCCTAAAAGATTGGAAAACCCGTTTGAGCTACTTTTTGCAAAATTCTTCTACTCCTGGGAAGCCCAAAACCAGCAAGAAAAACAAACAGCAAACTTTCATTAAGTAAGTTAGGAATCTTGTACTTGCAAATATGAACACCTTGCTACTGAACTGCAGAAGCTAATGGGTGGAACTTCTCTTGCAGGCCTTCTCCTGAGGAAGCACTGCTGTGGTCAGAAGCCTTTGATGAACTTCTAGCCAGTAAATGTAAGTCAACCTTTTGAATTCGATGCACTGCAAGTACCACAACAGTCTAGAGAGGTGGTGTGCACACCATAAATGAGCAGTTTGCAGAGGGAAATTTGACTTTACAGTCTCTATGGCATAAAGCCTGTTTTTCTTTCCTTTATTTCTTATCATTTGGTCACGGAAATGCATGTGGTAGTCACTCTAGGTGGGCAAGAAAAAGTAGCCTAAAAACTAAAATGATAGTTGCCCATAGTTAAGGTTGAGTCAGCTTTTCCATTACATGAGCCCTAGTTACCAGAGAATTTATGGCTGTCCTATAAATATTTATTTTTGTATCAAAGGCAAAGTTAAGTATATTTTGTATAGCAGAGTACTGATTTAAGTATTTTGCCTTCTAGTATCTTAGACTTTAAAAAGTTCAATTCTGAGGATTTGAGTGGAATCTAGAAAATTGCTAATGTTAATGCTATACAAATATAAGGGATTATTTGGTCACTCAGTTCTTCATGTTCTGCATGTTATTTTCTTTCCCCTTCAGATGGTCTTGCTGCATTCAGGGCTTTTTTAAAATCTGAGTTCTGTGAAGAAAATATTGAATTCTGGTTGGCTTGTGAAGACTTCAAAAAAACCAAATCACCCCAAAAGCTGTCCTCAAAAGCAAGGAAGATATATACTGACTTCATAGAAAAGGAAGCTCCAAAAGAGGTATGAAGAAAAGTTCTTCATTTCAGTACAATGTGGACATCCTTAGCACCACAGTAAAACAAAAGAACTGCAAGCATTCAATTAAATGCAGGTCAAAAAGGCAGTAAAAAGGCCCTTCCCTCACTATCTTTGTTTTTCTCCACTATTCTAACTTTCAGTTAAGTTTCTACAAATTTGACCAGTGAAGCTAATCACACATTAAATTTTTTGTTTTCAAATATTAAATTTCAGTTTCTAACTGAATACCAAATAAACCACTTTTTTGTTTTTGATTTTCTTTCAGATAAACATAGACTTTCAGACCAAAACTCTAATTGCCCAAAATATACAAGAGGCTACAAGTGGCTGCTTTACAACTGCCCAGAAAAGGGTCTACAGCCTGATGGAGAACAACTCTTATCCCCGTTTCTTGGAATCAGAATTCTACCAGGACTTGTGTAAAAAACCACAGATCAACACAGAGCCCCATGCTACATGAGATGAAAGAAGGAGTCCAAAATCAGAGGACATTTCATCTTTTTCCTAAGGGAAAAGGCTGGGACCCGCCAATAAGACTGACCTTGAATTGAGCCTGAGTGTACAGGAAACATCACTCAGAACTATTGATTCAAAGTTGGGTAGTGAATCAGGAAGGCAGTATAGGTTACTGGTATCAGAGCAGCTTCCTGTGCAGTGTGAAGAGCATAGAGAGGGATAGTAGCTGAACGTGGTATATGTCATCAGAAAAGCAGGAGTGTGAGTTGAAGACACGGTGTAGCACTATTGGTCCAAAAGCATTTAAAATCAATAGATCTGGGATTATGTGGCCTTAGTTAGCTGGCTGGACATCTTTCCCTAAATCGCTCCGTGTTATCACATAGTGGTTTTAGTTTTAGTTTTAGTGTTTTAGTATTAACATTAAAGTGTTCACTATATGTAAAGGTATTGAAGTTCTTAGGACTACAGATCATCAGTACTTTTGTCTCATGTATTGTTGAAACTACAAAGGTCTGTTTGAATTGTAAAATGGTGTATGAAATAGAATGAGTGCTGTTGTGTAGAAACCTAGTGTCTATTATGAGTGCCAAAAACTGTCTTGAAGGCAGCTAAATATTGAAATGGTCTTTGAATACTTTTATTAAATTTATTTTGATAAATAATGTCATTGAATACTTTTAAGTCCAGGTGTGATTCAGTTTTACTAGATTTTGGTAATTGGAAATATGACAGATTCAAAGAATAATATTGTAGTAAAGAACAGACATCACCAGTTGACCAGTTTTGTGCCTGTTTAGTGATCCAGCAGTCCTTGGAACTGAGAAATGGTATTTGCAGGCAAGATTCTTAAGCCTGTAAGCATTATGTAGGCCTAAGAAAGTTAAATCACTCCCCAAACCACTCTTAATTTTAATATAATCTTGGGAAAACCAAACTTGTTTTTTAATAAAAGTAAAAACATTTAACTATATGCTTTCATGAGCACTTAGGACCAACTAAAAAAGAATAAAATAATGTGAAGACAAGCATCAAATTTTTCACATCACTAAGCTTGATCAAGAAGCTAAACACGTGAATGTGGGCCTGCATTTTTAATCATTTCCCTTGGTTCCAGGCACAGCATAAGCTTTCAAGGTACTGCCAGGCCTGGTGGCACACGCCTGTAATCCCAGCGCTTGGGAGGCTGAAACAGGAGGATCATTGTGAGGATCGTTACGAGTTCAAGACCAGCCTGGGCTACAAAGTGAGCTCAAGGCCAGTCTGAATGGCATAGTGGGACCCTGTCTCAAAAACACAAAGGCTGGGGATTTAGCTCAGTAGCTTAAGCACCTGCCTGGCAAGTGCAAGGTTGTGAGTTTGATCCCTGGTGCTGCAAAAAAAAAAAGCTTTCAAGATCCCTAGAAACTGCTTCTAACATGATGAATCCACACAAAATTTCAGAATTTTTCTCCTGCCTTCATTTGACTAACAAAGAATCTGATAATATTACACAAGATCATGACAAAGGCAAAAGAACTGTGTACCTCTGTTTCTCAGTCTTGAACTAGGAATGTGTTTTTTCCTAGTTGAGAGGAAAAGGGCTTAAATCTCTTTATTTTTCCAACTGGCTAATGTGAAAAGGAATATCCTTTCCTTCAGCAGGCTGCCTTTCAATCTCCTTTGCTTCCTACCTCTTCATGTTACACCTGCTACCTTCCCTCTGATATCTATGAGGCAGTAAGGGACTCTAAAAATTGCAAAGCCCTATAAAGTGCTGTTCTTTCTGATGTACCAAAAGGAAAATTGACTGCCAGTAGTTTAAACACTGTTTCTATTATGATTGTGCAATTTTTCATGTTCACCAGACCTGGGAACCAGCACAAGCTCCTGGAAGACTGCCTTGTCCACGCCTGTGGCACCGCCAGCCAATGCCATATATATGATGTTCCATAAATTTTGGTCGAAGAAATTAATTCTGAAGGATCACTGAAACAGTGATATTTCTTCAGAGAAAAAGTAGGTCTGCATGACCTTTAGTTTGTAAGTTTCAACCAACATAGAAACCCAGGAGTCAGGCGATACACTCATTTTGCCGCTGTTCTGTTCAGTTTACCTCACGTCTCCCTGTAACTTATTTTCTCAACACACTGACCAAGGGTCACCATATGAAGCCTAGATGGGTGCGGTTGTCTCACATCTCCCTCTGATCACTCTCCTCTCCACCTAATGTTTTTTCTGCTTTCTAACTCTACGTATCCTTTTGAGACACAAACCCCATCTTGTCTCTTGTTGCTTATAAATCCTTGACAGTTCTCCCAAACATTGGAATAAAGATGATATTTCTACTATTGCCTGATACCTGCAAGACTTGACCCTGCCTTCCATTCCAACCATGTCTGCATTTCCCCTAGCTCTTTGTATGAGCTACACTGGCCTACTTTGGTTCTCTTGGAGCTCTGTGTTCACTGGCCCCAAATGGCTTTTGTACCTCATTGTTTCTCTGCACCGAGTGCAATTATAGCTGTTACTTAGTACTCACCTCTCAATGCAATTACTACATCCCCAGAGAAACCTACTCTGACCTCCTTCCCCAGGTCTTAGCCCTTTTAAGATGACTTCGCAGCACCAGGTTCTCCAATTTAGAACATTTAATAGTTACAAATTGTCATTAATTTTTATAATTATGTGATAATCTTCAACCTCACCATGGATGCCACTGTGAAGATCCTGTGTCTTTTTTCTATTCACTGAATCCCAAGAGAGTTACAAAAATAATTATCAAATGAATAAATGAGTCTTAAAATATAAGTAAATTCTGATGAAATAAGCACCTAAAACTGTACAGAGAAATGAAGACAAGATCTAGTGCTTTTTTTTCTTAAGAAATAGGTGATACAAGCACTCGGGAGGCTGAGACAGGCAGATCATTGTGAGTTCGAGACCAGCCTGGTCTACAAAGTGAGCTCAAGGCCAGCCTGAATGGCATAGTGAGACCCTGTCTCAAAAACGGGGCTGAGGATCTAGCTCAGCAGTCTAAGCGCCTGCCCGGCAAGCGCAAGGTCATGAGTTCAATCCCCGGTGCTGCAAAAAAAAAAAAAAAACAAAAAAATAGGTGATACAAGAAGTATTTTAAACTGTACAGAGAAGA